>JAYMTK010000755.1:0-19481 GCA_036897405.1 Pelargonium myrrhifolium
GTAGTTGTGTACTGTGTTAGTTGAGTTAATTAATTAGTTTTTGGTAGAAAGTAAAGGTAAAAAGGAAACAAAAATTGATAAAAAAATTAAATGAAATCCAATAAATTAATAGAAGATAGACATTAGACACCATTTCATTTGCTTTTAGCCCAAACCCCCAAAGCTCAAAGCCCATAGACACAAAAAAGCCCAATAAAAATTGAATTTTTTTCACCCAACATAAAAACCGGTCGGACTGGGTTTGACCAACCAGCCCGGCGTACCTAAACTCGGACCGATGACCCTACTGGTTACCGGTCGAACTGGTCGGACCGACCGGGTCTGTCCGATTTTTAAAACACTGGTTTGTGCTTTTCAGCTTGGTTGAGCAAGACCAAGTTGGGTCACAGCCTGTTCAAACTAGATTGATCAGCTTGTTTCAGCAACTTTGATCACAGCTTGTTGCAACAAGTTTGTAAATAGCTTGTTTCAGATTAAGTCGAAGGGCCAACAAATAAATCCGGGAAAGTCAGTGGTGCTGACGTGGCGGCTGACATGGCAAAAAAAAAATCTGGCGTGGCAACCGGTTGTAGCCAGACAGTTGGGGTAAACAAATATTTTTAACAAGTCAAGGGTTCAAAACGATAAAATGTTAAGTCGAAGGGCCAACAAATAAATCCGGGAAAGTCAGTGGTGCTGACGTGGCGGCTGACGTGGCAACTACCGGTTGTAGCCAGTCAGTTGGGGTAAAAAATTATATTTTAACAAGTCAAGGATTCGAAACGATAAAATGTTAAGTCGGAGGGCCAACAATTAAATCCAGGTAAGTCAAAGGGGTCTGGAGATGAATAACCCTATTTTAAGTGAATATTAAAGAAAATATGATTTGCCATCATTTTCAAATTATAACTTTTGTATTTGGTTTGATAAATAAAAGATGCCGTAAGATTTTTTTTTCTTTCTCAAATGACTTTATATCCTTAAAAAAATTAGAGCATTTTGGCTTTCACATCCTATCAATTTTGAAATTTGAATTGAATTGATTTGTATTATATTTATCTATACCAAAAATTAAAGAATGACTCCCGAAATTGTCAGGGAGCTGGTTTCTTCAATGCATCCAAGCCTTTTTATTATGAGCTTTTATACTATTTAATTATATGTTTTTGTGATTTAAAAAATATGTAAGTATATATGTTGGTTTTTTCCCTTCACGACATATAGGTATTATTATTATTATTGTCATGACATATAATATTTGATCTCATATGTAATGTATTTCATGGCAAATTTTGTAGTCAAAGATATAAACATTTGAAGTAGTGTATGAACAATTTGTTGGATGGAGATATTTCATTTGGTAATTGAAATTTGAAATTAAGTACGAGAATCTGTAAAGCAGAAATAATTCTTTCGAATTTGTAAACTTAAAAATAAAAAAGTGAAATATAAACTGAGATTACATGCATCATTTGGGTAGAGACATGTCATTTATAGACAAAGATAAATTATTTTCCATATAAATTAATTTCCACACTAGTATACGATTGTATATATCATTTTATGTGGATGATATAAGAAATCAGTTTCACACGTTTGTAAAAGCTAAAGCTGATGGGAGCACTGCAGTTGCTGAAATAGGCAACTATAATGGTTTTATATTTGTTGCTACTTTCTCTGTCTCTTAATTTCTTTTGACAAGAAAAAGGAACCAACCATGTTCTATGTGTTTCTTGCAAGTGTAGTGTAGCCCACAACCCACCATTTTTGTGAATAAAATCAATTAAATCAGAGAGTGCAGTAACAGTAAAAGAAAGAAAACCAATGCATAGTGCATATATATATAGAGAATTAAAGGATATGGATATAAAAACTGCGACACTTGATAGTCTCTGCAACTCATGACCCTTCCTCTTTACACACGTGGAATTCTTATTTCAGCTCGAGTCATGTCCTTGGCCTCCATGAATAAAGCTTGATATATAATGGGCTCGAGTGCTTTCAACTTTTCTTTATAGAGAAAAAAGAGGAGTTGAATTTTTGAAGATATTTGTACGTAATGTCAATTTCCTTACACATCAAGTTAGGGTGGTGAGGATGTCAACTTGTCTAGTCTACAATGATAAGTTGATGTATGACTCTTACCATCGCCCCGAGTGAATTAGTGACCAAAAGAGTTCAACCGATAGTAACCGCGTTTAAAACCATGATCGTATCATTGCAATGACCAACATTTTTAAGATTAGGTGAAAGAATTTATAGTGACCATGTTCAAGGTTATGCCACAAAATTGGGATGATCATTGCGCTCAAGATAATTAAGGATCGCGACATTAGGATGATCACCACATTCAATATGAAGCGTGATGATAATGTTTGATACGATGGTCGCGACATAGGACACTAAGAGCACAACAATAAAGTAAATATTATTTAATAATTATCCAAGAGATAGTTACACATATAAGAAAGTGAATAAGAAAAGTAAGGTTATGAAGAAAAATCATCAAAAGATTCATGTAACTGAGGCCAGTATTATTTAGAAAATAATTTGAATGTTGTTTATCTATTTTAATATTCATATATGTAGGGGATATAAATGGGCCGGAGAACTATGGGCTTAGACATTTTTTTTCCTTTTTTTTTTTTTTTTTTATAACAAACGCCACCTGAGAAGGTGGGGGGTTAGGCGGACCCCTACCAGTTCATTAATTAAAATCGGGAGATACACATAACGAGGGGGGCTAAAGCCTGACCTCTAAAAGGCAAACAACAAAGTTAGTACAGA
This sequence comes from Pelargonium myrrhifolium, assembly GCA_036897405.1. Taxonomy (NCBI): domain Eukaryota; kingdom Viridiplantae; phylum Streptophyta; class Magnoliopsida; order Geraniales; family Geraniaceae; genus Pelargonium; species Pelargonium myrrhifolium. The sequence goes on from JAYMTK010000755.1 coordinate 2,767, forward strand.
ACTAATCTCCCACGTCGGATGGAAGTACAACCATGTGCATCACTAGCTAAAATAAGCTTACAATCTTCATGAAGACCAGCAACATCAACTCCTATCAATTCCGAGTCGATTGTCAAAGCATGTCCGGCAAGCCAACCGGCCGCCTTATTTCCTTCCCGCAAGACGTGTTCCAACTTCCGACCACCAAGAAGATTTCTGCACTCACGGACCAAATAAACCAAGTGCCAAGGACAGTCGACCCGATCCAGTACTATGTCCACAATTAGCTTTGAATCAGATTGAACCGAATCCAATTCACAACTCATCAAAGCACTAACTTGTAAACCCCGTATAAGAGCCATGAGTTCCGCTTCATTACTGGAACCAGCAACAACCGGTGAGCAGAAATATATTACCACCTCCCCACTATGGTTTCGCACCAATCCGCCAATGGCGGACCTTCCATTTCGTCGAGCACCATCAGTGTTCAAGCAACACCGCAATGGAGGAGGCCACCATCGAACTACCCTTGCTGGTAAAAAGGACGCTCTCGGGTGACGTAGCCCAAAAAATGACATGAGCTTCAACTCTTCCGGCCCCGGCAGCCGACGTACATGGAAACATGGAAAAAGTTCTATAAACCACCGCGACAAAGCTATTATAGCGTCATGAAAAGGAAGAGTAGAGGAATGGCCCTCAAAACGACCCCGGTTCCTAAAACGCCAAATTTCCCATAAGCCACAACAACCCGCAACAATACGAAAGAAGCCCATTACCGATGTAGAGCGGACATTATGCCAAAGACACTGAAGTAAATCGTCTATAGAAGTGACAGTGAAACGAAAACCAAGTAATTGTTCAACAAAATGCCAAATGTAGCATGCAACATCACTAACAACAAAGCAGTGATCCAATGATTCTGCATGGCCATCGGAGCAACAAGTACACCGTGAAGCAAGCGGGATTCCCAAGGACATAATTCTCGAGTCCACTGATACCGCTCCTGTTAACAATCGCCACACGAACACAACTATTTTGGGAGGAACAAAAGTATTCCATAAAAACTTTGACCACTTAACAAGCACACCTTGATGACGACGACCTCTTACAAAAGCTCCCACCTCAAACCGACCCGAGCTTGTCAAAATACAAGTTGGAAAATCTGGTATTTCCGGCCAGATAGACAGCCTCTCCGCTGCCATCAGCCGACTGTCAACACCCAGCACCCGAACCAGGTCAGGTGACCTCTTCGCCTCTGCCACCGTCAGGTCCGGACAGCCCCAATGCAGCGGTGCAGTATCACAAAAATTATCAAAACCATAACTAATTGAGCCAGCTCCCACAATCCACTTAGTATAACCAAACACCTCAGGGACAAGAAGCGATATCTTTTTCCACAAACTAGAACCAATCATCGCACCATGAATAAAAGTAGGGTGACCAAACTTTGAACGCATAAAACGAGCCCATAGACTAGTGCCAGTAACGTAAGACCATGCAAGTTTTGCATGTAAAGCTACCTGCATCTGAAAAATATTTCGAATTCCAAGCCCACCCTCCGACGTCGGCGTGCAAATACGATCCCAAGAAACCCAGTGATGCCGCGACTCCGAATCCGAACTCCAAAAGAAGCCAGACATGATTGAGTGCAAACGTCTAATGACTGAACATGGAACCGCTGCAGCAGCCAACACATGATTAGGAATGGAAGATAACACACTTTTGATTAAAACAAGGCGACCTCCCGTTGATAAAAGACGTGCTTGCCAACCCGCTAATCGATTTTGGAACTTGTCTACAATGGGTTGGAAATCACTAATATGTAGCCGAGTCCTTGAAATCGGAATACCGAGGTAAATAAAAGGACAATATGCATGCTGGAAAGACAACCATTCCTCCAAATATGAAAGTCGAGAAACGGACAAATTGGGCTTTGTGTAAAAACAACTCTTACTCTGATTAACTAGCTGTCCAGAGGAAGTCTCATAAATACTGAGCAAATTTTTAAAAGCCATAATAGACGACCGACACCCATTCAAAAAAATAATCGTGTCTTCGGCGAACATAAGATGCGACACCACAAAAGAGTGTCCCCGACAATAGTAGGAGCCAATAATGTCCCGAGACATAAGATGGTCAAGATTTCTACTCAGAACCTCTTGCGCGATAATAAAAAGAGCCGGAGATAAAGGATCACCTTGCCTTACTCCCCTAGTCGCATGAAAGAAACCATGTATCGAGCCATTGATATTAATCGAATACCAGCAATTACTCACACATCTAAAAATCATATTAATGAAAACTTCATTAAAACCGAACGACCGAAGAGCCCGAAACAAAAAGGCCCATTCTAGCCTGTCATATGCCTTTGACATGTCCAGTTTTACCACAACATTACTTCCCTTAATTGGATCGGACAAATGATGAACCATCTCAGAACAAAGAGCCACACTTTCTTGGATATTTCTCCCTCGAACAAAACCAAATTGATTTTGAGAAATAAAAAGAGGCAAGACAAGTGCTAAACGGTCATTAATAACTTTAGCAATTACCTTATAAAAAAAATTGCATAAACTAATGGGACGGAAGTCCCCAAACGTTACAGGAGAATCAACCTTCGGGATGAGAGTTATAAGAGTAGATGTGTATGACAAAGGCAAATTTGCTCCCACAAAGAAGGACCGAACCGCCTCAATAACATCACCCTTAATGATGTCCCAACACGTAACATAAAATTCTCCCGTAAAGCCGTCTAAACCTGGAGAACTAGAGCGACCCAAAGAGCACACCGCACCCCAAATTTCCTCATCAGACGGAACCACGATGGGAAAATCATCAACCAAGATCAAACGGCTAAAATTGGCCTACAAGTATATCCACAAAGGTTGGTGGGCCAACTGTTGGAGCAACGGTCCAGATTCCACCACCTCTGCGCCATTGCCAAATGCTCTCTCGCTCTGTTCTCAAATATTTATATGTTGGAGCAATTAGATCGTATTTTCTGATCATCCAAACGCCTTTGTCGCTGATTGTCTGATACAATTTCATTGATTGATCGCTATGGACATTGATACCGAGGCCTTAGAGGATAGGTGAGCTAACACTTCCTTGAATTTTTCTGAATTCTTGGTGAGATTGTAGTTTCACATATTTGATCCTTTATTGATTATCTTTCAATTTGCACAAATTAACCGTTGAAAATGTGAAAATGAGAAATTTATTCGGTTTTGGAAGTATTTAGTGGCAATATTTTCCCCTTCAGTTTTCTAATTTTTTGGTTATCCGTTCGAGGCTGTATTTCATTAATAGCCGACCCCAACTCATTTCTGTAACAACCTGATTTTGTTGATTTTAGCTTTGTTGGGATGTGAAGTGTGGTTTTTTCAATGTCCAACTTTTAGTTCAGGAGTTCGAATTTGTTTATGGCCAAACCCATTTCAGGAATTGTCTTGAATTTGTTCATAGTAGCTGTTTTGAGGATGTGATGTGTGGAATTTTTGTTGTCAATGTTGTTTTTGTGATTGTAACAGCCTGTCCTTATAGTGATCATTAGAGCTCTGTTTGGTAGCCGGAAATTCATGAGATGATACTTTCCTGCTGAAGATTGTCAATTTGTTAGGGAATGGGTTGGTTAACTTCCCATCAAGTTGATAATTAAAGCTTACTCACTATGCAGGAACATGTAGAATAGGGAATGAAAAGCCTAAATACATCACGAATTATTTTGTAATGAAGTTGAGACTTGAGAGAGCTATATTGTTGATGAGCTCGACAATTTCTAGAGGTTGTAATCTAAAGTGCCACCCCAAATTGTCAATATTAACATGTTTCTAAATGCTCCACATCTGTTAAATTATATTTACTTGTTTTTGGTTATAGGTATGTAGGCCATTGCAGGAAGCATGGTGTACCGCCTAATACTTCAGTTTTGTCCAGCATCTTCAATTTTAAGGTTGGGTTACGTTTTAAAAAAGAAAAGAAAAACTTTGATGTGCCCTTTCTGTTTCCTGTATTTCACTATAGATATTGATAACTGAAATATGCTCATCCTTTCCTGTCTAATGTAGCTAATGTAGATTAGTCGTATTTCATTAATCATCTATCACTTGATTGATTATTGTATGGTGTTATTTGAAATAAAAGTAACTCCTACCATTTTTCTTTTGTTTCAGGTTAGTATCGTCTTTATTTTTTTCTTTCCTTGAGTGAATGTGAATGTGGATCTGATTAGTACTTTCTCATTGTTCAGGTTGACATTAGAAGATCCCGTCACGAGTTTTGTAGTCTGGAGATTATCTTGGATCAGATCAAGGACATTGATTTTTCTCCACTTCTTGATTTTTTGAAGGAAATTGACTTTTCCGAGATTGAGGCAGTTGACTTGCTTAATGAGTCTTCATGTGCGTTGAATGGAGAATATGCTTTGTTACTGATGCGTGCTGTCAGTCATAAGCTCCGAGTAGTGGATCTCCGGGATGTATCGTTTGGAAAGGCTTTCTTGCGGTATAATTAATTTTTATTTTATGTTTTCCTTGGTTAAATTTTGTTTATAATATATTTGTTTAATTACATCACAGTTCTTTGAGTGATTATAATGTAGTGTACATTATTGGCTAAATTACAAGCTGTCAGGAACTTGGGAACTAAGATCAGAACTTTGGCTGGTCTATATGTTCAACTTGATTTGTATGGGGAGAATCTAAGGGATGGATTTTGATAGCGTAAACATGTTATATTTCCATCTTAGCTTTTGGTACTTATAATAATTGGATTTATTTATTTCCTTACTAAGACTTGGTGCATCTTTTCTCATGCTAGTATAGTAGTAGGTTTAACTGAAGTATCATAATGTTTAAATATTTCTCGTTTATTGAAACTGGTAGGTATAGCATCTGTCTTTTTTGGAATTTTCATTTATGCTTTTGAACTTTTATTTCTCTTCTTTCTCTGTGCTTTTATTACCATTCAAAGAATTGAGTGTTGTCATGAAATCTTTTATTATTTGCTGCGTAGTTATGTTCTACTTAGTAAAGGATGCATGCAAAGTAGTTTCTTCTTAATTGATTTCAAAAACTTTTTAGAAGAAATAAAGCTTACGTATATGATTCTTTCATTATCTCTAAGGTTAGTTTTGTTTATACTTAATAGGGATATTTCTCAGAGAGGCTTGCCATGCCAAGTCTTGAACTTGAAGTCCTCCCATTTTAGGAAGCTCAACATGACAGGAAAGTTCATGCATATGCACACTCTTAACCTGGACTTCAGTACTTCTCTTAGTAGCTTCAGCGAAGATTGTTTTGCTTGCATGCCAAATCTTATGTGCTTGTCAATGTGTGATACAAGGATATCAAATCTATGGACAACTACTGCAGCGCTTTCTAAACTTCCTTCCTTGATGGAACTTCGGTTTCAAAATTGGGTGTGTTGCAATGACACGGGCCACCAGAAAAATGATGGGCATTATATTGGGGAACTTGACGAACAAAATTCAAGCACGGAAGAGGTTATCAGGGATTTATTTTCACTCAACAATGTGGCTTTAAGTCATGAAGCTACAACAGAGGATTCATCAGATGATAGTGAAGTCGACTTTTCAGGACACCAGCAAGTATATGGTTTAATAAATCAGCTTTCAACTGTAATTTCTGAGTTGAATGAACAGGTTGATCTGCAGAATGAGGTAAGTTATATTTTCCCACTAGTAATGAACAATTAGGTTTGAAAATGCGAAAGCAGGTAAAGTTGTTGCCTTGTGACTTGAGGTCATGAGTTCTTAATCAACTTCTTTGCAAAAACAGGAATAAGACTGTGTCCCGAAAACATACAATGGTGGGAGCCTTGTCCACCAGACCACTGTTTATTTTAAAAAAAATAAATAAATTGAAAATGCAGTTTTATTTGTTTATATATAGTAATGATAACATTTGACCTGGATGAGGAGAGTAGTATGTAATTTAAAGAAATTATGGGGAGTTCGATGCTATAGTCAAGTGAATATTTAATATTTGTTTATTTCTGTCTTTTCCCTCCTGAAAGTGTTAAGGATCATGCCTTGTAGCTGTGGATTATAGTATACTTTGATATCCTTATGCTGTTCTTCCAATCTCCTCATTAAATTGTCAGTGTAACATTTCTAGTATGTTTGGCAGGTTGCTTCTAGCCCTCTCTTGAATCTTGACGAGGAAGAGTCCTTAGAAGGTGCTCCAGGCCACATTACGTACATTACATCAAAATATATTTCTTCTCATGCTTCACCTATATGCTTTGAGAAACATTATAGAGAGTACATGATTGCTTCATTACCTAATTTGAAAGTTTTAGACAACTTACCCATAAGAGAGATTGATCGGGAGCCGGCTTCTGTGACATTTTCACAACACTTTGAGTACCTGCCATATAGAAGGAAGCTCAGAGAGAGCATTGTTAGTATCCTGAAGAAGCGTGAAATAAAAGCCAGCAATACATATATGCAGACTCACGAGCGTGAACCATCATATCCTTCTGGACAGTCTCAATATTTTTACACCAGGTCTTTGTGTGCTGCCAAAGTTGGATCTTCTGCTTGGCCTTTTTTGCAGCCTCTGTCTATTTCAGGCAATGGTTTGGGAGATGAAAATAGGACCTTCCGTCCTAGGCAGTTTGAGTACCATCCGTCCAACTCTAGCTTGATGGTTTTTGGAACCTTGGATGGTGAAGTTGTTGTTGTCAACCATGAAAATGGGAAAGTTGTTTGTTGTATCCCATCACTTGGAGCAATGAATAGTGTGTTGGGGCTATGTTGGCTAAAGAATCATCCCTCTAAGGTGGGCAATCATCTCATGAAACCTGAGCAGGAGAAATTCAGTTATTGCAGATTTTGTCTATTAATGCATGCCCTCAGTAGCTGTTAATGCCACATTATCAACTTTTTGGTGGTTTTCTCATCCCTTGGACATATTACCATGAAGCTTGGGCTGGAAGTTAGAAATTCAGACATATTATGTGCCATGATTAGTAACTTTGGTCTGGTAATTTGAGGGGATATTAATTTAACTTCTCAACATTTGAAAGATGTGTCCATTTTAGGGTAGGCTGCACTATATGGTTCTGAAACGGTGCCAACTAAAAAATGACTTTCCCATCTATATCTTAAAGTGCACAAATAGAAAATGTACCCAAAAGTTGTTTCAAGTTAAGAGCTAACTTCATTATTCTTTTGACGAACATCATTACTGATATATACTATCTGATTATATGGTGAGGTCTGATTTTGTTTTGATTCTTTTCTTCTTATTGTCAGCTTATAGCAGGTTCAGATAATGGTTCAATCAAATTGTATGATATTGAACATATGGCACCAACAGTTCCTGGCATGTATCATGGAATTAATTCTACCTCCTTTGTAGAGTTTGAACAGTTAACATCAGTCCATGTAAACTCTTCAGATGAACTGTTTCTAGCAAGTGGATACTCAAGGAATGTATCTCTTTATGACATTGGCAGTGGAAAACGTTTACAAGTTTTTGCTGATATGCATCGTGAACATATAAATGTTGTCAAGTTCGCAAACCACTCGCCATCACTGTTTGCAACTTCCTCATTTGATCAGGATGTCAAGATGTGGGACTTGAGACAAAAACCGATACGACCATGCTATACTGCTTCAAGCTCTAAAGGCAATGTGATGGTTTGCTTTTCTCCAGACGATCACTATCTTCTTGCATCAGCTGTTGATAATGAGGTAATCCTGAAATGATGCTAGCTCAAGTTTAGAGGGTCGTTATGTTTTGTTTTCTTTCCATTTTGACTTGATCAGTATGATTCGGTTCATAGGATTTTGAATCTAAATGATTCTTTTGATTGCTTTAAATACATATGTGATATATCGTATACCTGCCTAAAAACCCCCAGTGGGGAGAAAAAGGGCTAACAACTAGATTATGTTTGTTCCATGACGAGTATGTATCTCTCGTCTCAACTGGATTCTTAAATTGTAGGTATCTCATTGTTGTTAGTGATAAATAATGAATTCTCATTAGAGTTGGGTGTATATGGGGTCCTGCTATGATGCACTATGTTCTTTGATATGTATTAAGATCCATCCTGGATCAGCCTACTGAAGCCTCTCAAGTGAGTATGGCTACCACCAGTTGCACTCACACCATTTTCAACTTAATGCATTCTTGAGATACAAGTGTGTGTATAATCAGGTTAAGCAACTTCTGGCTGTTGATGGAAGACTCCACTTGGATTTTGCGATTGCTCCTACAGGAAGTACACACAACTATACTCGTTCTTATTACATGAATGGGAGGGACTATATCATCAGCGGGAGTTGTGATGAACATGTGGTTCGCATTTGCTGTGCACAAACTGGAAGACGCCTCAAGGATATATCTTTGGAGGTAATCTGATCTTCTGGTGTTTCGTATCTATCTGTTGAGTACCATGTATGGAACATGTCTTGAGCTGTCCTTCCCTATTCAGAAGTGTGAAATTTATATTGTAGATGTGAATTAATTGTCTTAACAAGCACAAGAGATATAGATTATGAATAGGAAATAAACTAGACTAGGAAATTAAAGTAAACTTCCCTAGATACAATATCTTTCCTAATATCACTAACATCTCTGTGTGCTGGTTTTCATACATATATAAATACACATATATCGAAAGAATAAAAAATCTAGGTCATGTTTATTTTTAGCTTAGGCTTAGACAAACCAATGATAACATGACGCCTCATTAAAATTTCACGCGTATCCACTCCAATGAATTTGTAGGAGCTGAGCTACCCGCTTGATACAATTTTTTTTAATGAGGTGTCATATTCTTGTTGGTAACTTGGCCTGAGTCATAATTTATGGTTTAAAACCCTGATACTTGTATATGTACATAGAGAGGAATCTAAGCCAAAAGGTTATTTTTTATTTTTTTTTAACAACAAAAGGAATAATATTATTAAGCAAAGATAGTTGTTAACATAATAAAAGTCAAGTAGAAAAAAGCTCCTACTCGACTAGACCGGTTAGTATAACACATCCATAACAGGATCCTAATTATACCCAAACCAAACCTATGACCTACAATGGTTTGAAATTTAAATAAGTGCATTCCAGAGGCACTAGATGACGACTCCCCTTTGGTCTAACTAACCCTAACCCTAACTGAACCCCCCAATACCCGTGAGGGGCCGACTCCACCCTAAAACCTACATGACCCCCCTAAATCGACGTGGAGCCGCCTCCGCTTGCGGAACCACCATTTTGTCAAGCCTCTGAGCCTCCACTATCCAATCCTCCTCACGGCTCTGATGGATCCGGCCGAACCCGATCCACTTCGCCTGGACAAATCGTTCCTCCCTTCATAACCTTTGTCCCGCTGACTCACTGATCGATCTCCGAAAATCAACGCCGCCCATCCTCCACAAAAAACCTAGAAAAACAAAACGATCACAAAACCTTACCACCAACAAGAGCTCGCTACTGACGAGAAGATCACTTTTCTCTCGCGGCTAGGATTTTTTCTCTCCCTAGAGAGAGAACCTCCTCGACAAACTAATCCAAAAGGTTATTAGTTTAGAGTGAGCCACCAATTAAATTAAATCACCTCACTAGAATTATTTGTATTCAACAAGTGCGGATTTCCAGCAACGGGTATGGGTGAGTGATACTTAATGAAATGTCATATTTCATTCATTTGGCTTATCATAAGCCAAAAAAACATAAAACCCTAGTGATCTGGAACGTGAAATTAGTATTATGGATTGTTAACGTATCTCAAATCAAAAGAATTGTGAAGTTTATTGTCACTTGATATACTAGTTGAATCTTCCACCTAAAAGCTTAAGCTTTTGGTTGAAGCAAAGTTTAACATGGTATCGGAGGCGGTTTTGTTGGGCCTTGTGACCCGTCTTTGTTGCCTCCTTTCTTTGTCACGTGCAGGGTTGTGTTATCCAGCCCGCACGCGAGGGAGAGTGTTCACGTATCCCACATCGAAAGAATGTGAAGTATATTGCCTCTTGATACATACTATACTAGTTGGCTTTCCATCTAACAACTTAAACTTTTGGGTCGAAGCAAAGTTTAGCATGGTTAATGGCAAACGAAAAAAAAAAAAAAAAACTTAATTCTTTCGACATGTATACACCTTCGGCATGCATGTCTTGTTCTAGTGACAAAATAGTCTTTTTCAATTGTTAAGGCGGATACAATATGAGTTGGGTAATTCATATACGTTTTTCTTCCAAATTAAATGCTCTAGAAGAACCCTATGCTCCTACTCATGTAGTTCAACCTACTAGACCCCTAGTGTTCCACATTAAAATCTATATAACTATGTAACGTTCCACGTGCCTAAGGTGCACAGCGCGTGTTTGAGCCTTAGAAATGTGAGGTGCTGCGTCTGAATATTTCACATGTTTTATGAGGTTTGAAGACCAATTATGTGATTTAGCTTTAGCTTTGTGTTTGGTAAAGGTGAATGCAAAGACTCTTGTCACTGTATGCTCTTTGACTCTATACTTTTTGTTCATATTCTTCAAGTTAGTAATGAATACCGTGTTTGTTTCTGCAGGGAAAAGGCTCTGGGACTTCAATGTTCGTGCAATCTCTGAGGGGTGATCCTTTCAGAGTGAGTTTTGCATTTTCTATGCGCTCAATTTGTTCCATACATAATAAACTTGACCAATATGTTGTTTCAATGTTGGACATGGTCTGGCTGTCCTCATTTTGGTTCATGTCAATTAGAGTAATATCAGTCTTTCAATACCATTTTATTGATTCACATATGCCAAGGCACTACTTACAGCCTTAAGGAATATATACGCTAATTATGTTTAGCGAGACAGTGTTACTAATGCTTGATGCAAATGGAATAAACATGGAGTTGCTTTACACTTCAAAGTACACACTTACAAACTCTTCTATGATAAAGTTTTCTAATTTATCAACTCTTTCAAGTCATTATATAATTTAGGAACTCGTTTATGTCCTTGAGTCTGAGCTAGTTACTAAGAACTATTTTGAAACCCTTTGGGTGTTTGCTTTTGTTAAAATCACTGTTCTTGTCTCATTATCTGAGAATATGTGGGATATGGTTTGAGCTGAATACTACAAAGCAGACCATCAAGATGATAGTTTTCCCACTATTAGATTAGCTTGCAAGCCATCAGTTAACCATTACAATTGGAACCTAATTAAACAATGTTCCTCCTCTATCTTCATTTTACCCACAATCAAGGAGTGAAATTTCTGAAAAGTTGTTTGTCAAATTTTAAAACTTTCAATCATCAAATGATTTCTAATAACTTCTTGTTTCCTTGATGTCTTACTGCAGTATTTCAACATGAGTATCTTAGCTGCATACATGCGTCCAAGTTCAAAATCTGAAATTGTCAAGGTAATTCTATTGAAGATATTGTTAGAAGATAATTTGTTATTGTTGGTCTAATAGAAATAAGAGTTATCATATTGGCACATAAATCTTCATGGTAGTTCAATTGATAAAATTAATTTTTAAGTAAGGTTGTGTTTGGATTCTTGGATTTGAATTGAAAATCATGATATGAAAATTGGAATTCAAGTTCAAATATAATATTTGGAAAACCATGTAATTTAAAATGAGAAGGTAAGAGCTGTGATTTGAAATCTCATGTCTTTGAATTCTAATGGATTCGAGCCAATACAAAGTTCCAAACACTGAATGTGGCTCATATCCAGACTCCAGAGTTTCAAATGTGATCTCACTCCCCATACAGATTTTCAAATCCCATTTTTTCCTCGTAATTTTCTTTTCTTTCAATTTTTATTTTATTCTTAGAAAGATAAAGTAAATTTTGGACTATATATTTGCAGGTCAATTTGCTAGCATCCAGTGATTATGCCAAGGAATGCTCCTCCAGCCAGCATCCTCACCCATCCACAAGTATGGGAGCTTAATGTGTACATGTATTTTCTCTTCCCTTTCCTTTCATATTAATGATGTGAAAAGGACGGTTCATGTAGGTTAGCTCAAGAATAGTGCATATATAATTATACAGCTCTAGTAAAACAATAGGAACCATAATTTATTCAATGTATGCAACAGTTGTTGCACGTCATCATGTTGTACGATATGCTGTTGGACCATTTATTTCAATGGTTGGCATTTGTTCTTTCTGGAGGAGAAAATGAAAGTTGACTTTCTTTTATGTTGGACTTATGTCAACAAAAACGTTGATTTACTAGTTGTGACATTCTTTAGCTGGGAAAACTAGTTGTCTTCTAATAAAAGGTTGCCTAAAGCTTTAAGTTATTGGATAAATTATGGTTTCAGTGTTTTCTCTTTGCACTAGTTGAAGAATGGCAACTGGGGAAACGAGGTTACCGCTCTTACTCTATATCAAGCTTTTGTTGTTTAGAGCGATTTTTATTCGAGTCTGCTTACAGAACATATTCATCTCTTAAAAAAAACTTATGTTTATTGCTTTCACGGATTAGAGACAATTGGATTTGGATTTGCACATATTATAAGAAACTGAAAATGTTTAGTCCCTTTTCTCAATGGTTGAAATTGAAGTTTGGGTAAGGGCTACAAGAGGAGAAAGACGAGTTACTTTATGTTTAGCCCCTTTTCCTAAACCACGACTCTACTTGAATGGGTCTCATACCCTTTATAGCTTGGCCCCTTACACTTATTGAGCATCCACACTTCATTAGTCTTGGCATGAAACATCCGAACTTTGTGAACCTCCTCATGGGACCTCATTGTTTAAGCCCCTTCGCGTGACCTCCATGTCTACACTCTCTTTTGCTCCTAGCTTAGTCCTGGACTCTAGATCACTGTGATCACCGAGCTGTCAAGCTTTCCATACATTCAAGCCAACTCTAAGAGAGGTGGACTCAATTGTTAACCTCTAATGCCCCCATTCGCCATGTTGGCAAGTACATATGTAAAGGTCTTGGACACGATGCGTTTGGGGAACTTCTCATGACTTTTCAGCGTCCTCTTGAGAAACACTACCTCATGATATCTTGGATAGCGACATCATCACCACCTGATCTAGAACCTAATTAGTCATGTCACTGTGGTCGCTGTCACCACGTCATCATGGCATCACCATTGCGCCACTGTGTTTCGTGGATAGTATTATTATTGAGCTCAGACATCATCAAAATCCGCTTTCCATTATCAACTGCCAATCACAGGATAATACATTGTTTTCTACATCTTGATTTTATGAGTAAAAATACACCTCAAGGATGAGATACTGATCATCTTTTGATTACCGGGACAAAAGGACGCGTCAACTTCAATATACACTAATCTGTAATTTATCATATGCTGTATGTGTGTGATCTAGGGTAGAGAGGAAATTAGAGTGATGCACACAAAACCATATAAAAGGTCACTTAGATTTGTTCCCTGGATGGGCACATAGAGCCAAATGAAGGTTGCAGACCCCAGAAGAAAACCCTCACATGTGCAGAGCAGAAACCGCGTAAATGCAGAGAACCTGAACCACTCCACTCTATCTATCTGCCCCATCTCACCTACCACTAAACTAAACCTTAGTCCCAACTCAGCTGTTCTCCAGCTGGATTCACATTTCATATTGAACATCTCATCCCATTAATGAACCTCACCAACCTCAAAACCCAACACATAATTATTAATTACTCTACACATGCACACACCCTCCTTATCCCAAGCCTAGCCACTCTTCTTGCATATATTATATATAAACCACTCCTCCAATATTGTAGCCACTCACTCAATCACTGATCAAAAGATGAAGCTCATTTTGGCTACTCTTCTACTATGCTCTCTCCTCCTCAGCTCCTCATTCTTGGAACCTGCCATGGCAGAAGATTCAGGTATGTAACATATGGTTTGGTTTATGATCTTACAGTGGGAGGTAATTACTTAATTACTAATTGATTAATGAATGTGTTTTTAGAGTACTTTTGTGGAAGCAAGTGCAAGAATAGGTGTGCAAAAGCTGGAGTGCAGGACAGGTGCTTGAAGTACTGTGGGATATGCTGCAAGGAGTGCAATTGTGTGCCTTCTGGGACTTATGGGAACAAGCATGAGTGTGCTTGCTACAGAGATAAACTCAACAAGAAGGGCAAGCCCAAGTGCCCCTGAGACTACTACACTAGCTACACACTCTCTCTCTCTTGTATGAGATGCATGGTGTGTTGTTAGTGATAATTAGGTACAATAAATTATTAGATGGATCAGTTGCTTTGTACTAGTCTACTAGATTGATTAGGTATTGGTTGGAAGGTTGATTGTGATTGTGTTTTTCGATTTCAGTGATCATTTGTTGTGATCAATGGGTTGTGCTTGGTTTGCATGAAATAAAAGTTATATAGACCTATGAGAATTGGATTTATTTGGAATTGAAAAGATGGGGGAGTTTTTACTGTTCTGACAATTTAAGAACTTGCAAAAGCTCAAACTGAAATTAAAGCTAAATAACTTTCATTTGCTAGTGATTATTTGGAGAAATTCAACCAGTTTTAAACAAACTCTAGTTATTCTTAGATTAAAAAAGAGAGAGAGAGAGAGTATTAATGTCCATTCATTCTTGATGTTTTATTTGTAAATTATAGATATTGTGTCATATGTTTTTGTCAATTTGGATCTATCACTCCATATTCTTTAGATATGGACCTTAAAGATGAATGAACATTTGCATCAAGTAAAAAACAATGATTGTGCATTGAAATTCATCTCAAATATGAGGCTATATCTACCAAGTAAAACCGGCACACTACAAAAGAAAGGAAAAGAATGAGAGTAAATTGACCAAAAAAATTTCTATCTACGAATGAAATACACTCGCATAAGGTGCAATGTTAATACACTACAAGAAAAATCGCGATCTGTGACGGAAGTTTCTGTCACAAATAACTAAAATTCTATCACAAAATTAATACAAATTCTGACAAAAATTCATAACTGTGACGGAAAAGTGACGAAAAACATGATTTCTGTCACAGTTTGTGACGAAAAAATTTCCGTCACAGATTTCCGTCACAGTTCATAACTTTTTTTGTAGTGATATGACATAATCGATTTTGATTGTCTGAATGTCGCATTATTATAAATTATGTTATCTATTATAGGATGTTCTCGCATAGTCTTTCACGTGGAGATACCGTGGACGAATCCAATTTGATTTTCCATAAGACACTCTTGCATATTTCATTGATTGGTTTTTTCCTTATCAAGTGGGCATAGTATAAGTTATATTAGATTCAATGAGTGTCTATTTCGGACTGGGTGTACTAGTGATAGAGAATTATCCACTTGAGATCATGTACACTAGTTCAACATAACTTGGTATATGTATCATGTAGGATCGAATATAGGAGGCACCCGGTACGAGGTTTTAGATTAATTTCATTTAAGGAACCCAACCTCTTGAGAAATGCAATTATCACATGGCCAACAACAAGACCAATAATGATGCCCTTATGACTTCTCTCTCTTTTTCCTTTTATTTTTTTCTTCGTTCAGTGATAAAATTACATATATGTTTCTTTATTTAATAAAAAATGTAGGTCCAATAGGATCCAACAATGATGATAAATTTTTTAAGGATTCTATCTTACGTGGCAATTTAAAAATGTGAAGATGAGACGTTGAAGTGTTCAAATCATTTCAAAAAAAAAAATCAAATTGATTCCCTCCGATATGGATGATTTTAGTGACATGCCTTATGTATGAATGATGACATAAAAAGTGTGATCACATATGATATGTCCCTTGTTCTCTTGGTAGATTTAGAGAGGGGAATAGGGTCCAATTAAGGGCAAGTATTTGGTGATTTTTGACTATCAAGATTGATGTGACATATACAAATAAGGGTATAAAAATGTATCGTCCTTTTTCAGCCCTCTCACCAATTGAGCGTGGTAACTAAACTCTTAATTGTTCGAGGGTGATGTTGCAAGATTAGTAAGATCACTCACTCTTTATATATGTTCTATCTTCTTCAACTAGTTTCAATCATTTTCTTCATATGCAAGACTTCTACTAGTTTTATTTCTTTTCTGAATATCATGAGTTCAATTCATTTTGAATGACATATGAATAGTCGATTGTATGTTTTAATGAACTATTTAATCTTCAAAAAGAATAAGAGATAATTTTGACGAGATTATTTTTTTTACACGTAGCAAATAATTAACAAGTTCAAATTATATATTTTACGTACCATCAAATTTTTTAATCAAAAATAAAAAGGCCAAAATCCACTTAACATTTTACAAGCATCACTGAACTAAAGCCTCCATTGCTCCAATATAGCATAGACACCACACCAACAACAAAAAAGAGTAGTTTATCAATACCGTATATCATTCGCTGAGTTGTTCACTTTGGCTTAGGATCACACTAAATGACCCTTCCTGACAAGGACGGATCTAGAATTTTTTTTCAGTGGGGGCAAATTTTTGATAAACAAATTGGTATCTTTTTATTGTTAACTCCACTCTAATACCGTTGACAAAGAGATTCGAACTCGAGAGTTCAAAAAAAATTCAGAGCGCTTAAATCGCTAGATCCACAAGATTTGGTTATATAAATAAAATTTGATTGAGTAAATTTGAAACTCGGTAGAGATTTAAATTTAAAAAAATAAAAACTTTAACTTAAAAATATTTTTTATTAAAAAATAATTCGTAGTGAGAAAATAGTTAAATGTTGGTTGGAGATGAGAAATTGTAAAATTAACAATTGCAATAATATGAGATTTATTTAAGATT
>JAYMTK010000756.1:0-19466 GCA_036897405.1 Pelargonium myrrhifolium
CTCCTATTCAAACCTCCTCCTCCTCCTCCTCCTCCTCACTATAAAACAACCCCTAAATACAAACACTCGACTTCTTCTTCACTCTATAATATATATATAGATAGATAGATAGATCATCTTGATGTTAGCTTTTCAGCAAGCATGAAGTCATCCCCGTCACTAGGAAACTTAGTTCTGGAACAAAAAATGGAGATGATACGATTCTATTTGAGAAACTGCAATAAAATTAGAATATGAAAGCAGTCAATTTCTCGTTAACCAGAATTGAGTGCACTTTACCTGATTCAGCAAAAGATTTGCATTGTGCTCCTCTCATACTGATGTAGAAACCATCTAAATTTTGTTGAGGAAGGAGAAGCAAGGACGTAGTAGCAGCAAGGAAGCAAAACTGCACAGCAGCATAGCAGTACGGTGCTACAACAAAGGAGCAACAACAAATATGGCGTACATCTGACAAAAAAGCCCTAAGAGAGAGAGAGAGTGAATCATGGAAGTTGAATCTACAGGAGAAAAGTGAAAGTTGAACTTTCTTGCATAGGTGCATAACAACACAGTATTTAGTGAGCATTTTTGACTGAAAAATGCACTATTTAGGGAGCAAGTGATATAACTTTATGTCAACTGACTGATACCCATTTGACATTCATTACAGTGCTGCACAGCAGGTTACAGAAGATGTAAGAAAAAACCAATGCATATTGCTTCCTTGAGCCACTCTACAAAGCTCGACTATTTAGTTACATTACGTTTACAATTCACACACACAAATTAAAAAAAAAAAAAAAAAACACCTAGTTACTCAAAAAACCAAATTTACCTTCTTATCTCATCCATCCACAGAAAAAAAAGTTCAATCTCTAATAACATTTTTCAATCTGGTGTTTTAGTACTTCGGTTTTTTTCAATCAAAGAGCGCAAAGCCAACTCAACATCATTCATCGGTTGCCCCGCGTAAAGCTTGAGTTCCCCTTTCTTTACAACAACTACCTTCTTGCCATCTGACTTTATTGCCTCATGGAGTTCCTGCAAAAGTTAATTATGATATGACTACCTTGTGACCAAAATATGTGATGTAATGCCCCAAAAAAGAAAACAAGAATGTGGGTATAAATTTGATGTTTTCATAACACATTAAATTCTTACTTTTGTTGGCATAGGAACAATGTCAGCACTGAAATCACCCAAGTCTTCGAAAAAAGACTCCAGTAGATGGCAGAAGTTGTTAGCATCACCATTGTTCTCAAAAGCAACAAGATATGAAGAAACACTATGCTTCTGTTGTTGCTTATTTGACTGAGAAGCAATTTTCAGGGAAAAACTTCCCTCTGGACCTTCACCTCTACGCATATATATTGTCTGGAAACAGTGACATAGAATCATGTGAGGAAAAGAAAGGAACAATAGTATCAATTTGCATTGCCTATGGTTGAAAATTGCAACCATAGAGCAAATGCCATCAAGAGTATTCTAACAAAAGTTCATCTGAACTTGAATAATGAAAGGGCGCCTCACAATTCAGTGTTTCACAACTCCACCCCACAACTTTCATATGCACACTAAAAAAAGAAGAAGAGAATAGGAAATGAAAGAAATATGAAGAATTTTTTGGGTAAAAGTACAACGGTTGAAATTGATGACCAAGATCCCTCAAAATACTCATTAATTTGTGGTCAGTCATCATTGTAAAATGCTATATACATATTACATCACTAAACAAAAAACCTAAGAAAATGAAAAACGTGTGATTGACGAGTATGGTAACATGTGAACACTGAATCAGTGACTTCCAAACTAAAACAGATAGGTTTGATCCTTTACAACAAAATACAACTCAGTCGATAAACTACAAAGAAGAGAACGGAAGAAAAGAAACAGGACGTAAAAGTTTATTTACATACTAGAACATAAGGAAGATTCAACCACCAGAGATCAGTTTGCATGTCTGATAGCTTGTCCTTGGCCTCATTCACCACTGTTTTTTTCTTACCATCTTTGCGTTTAGAAGTCCCGCGGTTACCTACAAACAACAAATTTTAAACTGAATTTGTAAATGAACATCCCTGTATTCTATTGAATAATTAAAAGAAGTTAACTGGTTCTATGAATCATGCAGGTGGAACATACTTAAAACCAATGAAGAATCAATTCTGACATGACACATGGCAAGGACATGCAATTCATTATTTAAAAAATAAAAGATAGGACATGATACATCAAAACATAGAACAGTTTTTAGTTGAATGATATATTTTATAAGCATAAATTATATAAACCTTTGGTTTTTAATTATGTTATAGTTAAAGTTAATAGCATTCATGTCAAATTAAGATATAAGTTGTCTTCATTACAAACTAGAAACAATAGTAATCGAAATAAAACAGGCAATCAGCTGCATTTCCTATATATGCAGAGTCATTAGCCATTTCAAACCATTAACAAGATAATTTCAAATTAGAAAGCAAGCTAAATCATTACAATCTTATTAATTAATTTATTTTTTAAATGATCAAATAGGATTCAAGTGTCCATTTCCAACACACTAATCAGATACACTTCTTCACCAAAATGGTTAGTATAAAATAACCTCTCTGTTCTGTTTTCAATTACAGATATTTAGCTGAATACTAAAACTCTATTTTAATAAAATCAATCTCATTACCGGGGAGCCTGAGTAGAGTTATGCACTCAATCACTCAATTATAACAAAAGATACAAGAATGTCTAAGAATTATATAGTGTATTCTCAGGAATTGACTTCTAAACTGTGAACCTATTCTCTGCAGCATCTGAAACTTTGATGATTTTTCAGATAATAAAATAACAGAACCATACAGTTGTTAAAAAATGTTACCAGTTATTGATTCGGTAGAAGCGAATCCTGTTCCTGGTTTTGTATTGGTGCTGGACTTTTTATTCGAGTCCTTCCCATCATTCACATCTGCACTTGTAAAATCACTTTGAAGCAATTCAACGTCTCGAAGATTTAGCAGCTTTTTAACATCCAATAATCCCATTCCGTCCTCGAATCCCTTAGGCTTGCTCATTGACTCAAGTGAAGGGATTTTGAGCTTTAACCTTTTCTTATTAAATGCCAATTTTCCATTCAACCCTTTCTTGCCATCTGCAACTTTGTCAGACAAAGCTTGTGACTTATTGGGAACATAATTCATCTTCCTTCGAAATCTAGCCAATGTCATATCAATCACCTTCTCAATTTCACTGTTCTTGTCACCAATACCACTTCTCGATATCCTTCCCTCTCTCCTCCGAACTTCCCCCGCCATTCTCCTAATTTCATCAATTCTCTCTTTCAATTTAGACTGATACGGCGAAACCATATTCCCCGTTCTCTTCGCTATAACTTCCATTTTGTCTTTGGACTCATCGAAACGAACCAAATTTCCCCCAATATTAGCACTTCTCTCTTTCAATTCAAAACCATTCAGACGAACTGAATTGCTCACTTCATTTCCACCATAGGAGTTCCCACTATTAGCACTATTCTCATTCAATTCATAATCATCAAAATCGCTGAATTTAGTATCTCCAACCCCTAAATCCGATTTCTCCGAGTTACTACCTCGGAGCTCACTCTCAGCAACAGCTTTTCTCAGTAGCCAAACATTATGAAACGTCTGTATCACAAAAGCTCCAATAATAAGCACACAAAAATTAAGCACTGACCTCGTAGAGAACAAGCCAACACCGCCACTATATTCTCCCACAACAGCTACTCCAACAACAGCTGTTTCAGAGACCTGAAATTGCTCTTCGGCAGGAGTCTCAATATCGAGCTCAAAATCAGATGCAGGTAAGGTTTCTGGGGATACGATGGTAATTTCAGGGATTGTTTGGGGTTCGATGGGAAGGTCTGTGGAGGGGTAGGGTTTAATTAGGGTTTTGAGAATCTTAATGCGTAAATAGTTTTGTCTCTTCGAGGGTTTCGAAAAAGAAGCTGAAATTGGAGATATTTTTGGGGGTTTTAGCCTTCTTCTTCTTCTTCCTGTGCTGGTCGCGAGGAAGGAGAAGGTCACGGTGGCGCAATGCGCACCTGCCATTGACGACGAACTGGAAGCAATTTGAGCTCTGAAATTGGGAAAATGAAAAATGATAAATAAATGCTATATATTAGAGCGTGTTGTGCACGCGCATGGGACTCGACTTAACCTTGCTATATATATTTATAGAAGAAACAAGTTGGTGCACACAACACAGTAGTGAAGTGAAGAAATAGAGAAAAGGAAAAGCAATAGAGCATTTGTGTTGTCGTCTCTCTCTTGGCGGCTGGGTCTCTACTTGAAGAACCTCTCTCGTCTCTCGCTTCTGGTGTCTCATAAACCCTAATTTTCTTTGTTTGAAATGGAGCTTCCGCTAGGGCAAAACCAGAGACAACATGAGTTTGCTTTGCTCTCAGTCTCTCAGCTCTCGTCCACTTCCTCGGTACCTGCCGCTTCTTCACCGTTTGTTGCTCGATTCAGCTCCCATTCTGGAGTTGCAGAGCTTCGGTTCCACCAAGAATCCGAGCCTGACTCTGCTTTCAATTTTGATCTCGCAACTACTCAGGTCCGGTTCTTTTTTTCTTTTCTTTTTTTACGCTTTGTTTATAGACAGTATTATTTGTGTTCAAAATGTTAGAAATGTTGGTTTAGTTTATGCGATTACATATCTTTATCTGCAATTTTAAAGTCACATTGATTGCAAGTAGGATCTGAAAATGTGCAACATCTATTATTTTTTTTAGTTATTCAAGTTGGGGCCTCTAGAATCAATTTGCTTGTCGGAAGCTTCTGAAACAAACAAGGAGGTATGGAATTTGGCTTTTAGTCATGCTTATATAGTTTTTTGTGTCTCGTTCGTTTCTATTTATTTGTTTTTGGTATAAATGTCCACTGCAACATGCCTGCTTTTGAGATGGCTGAACATTGTTTTGGTTATGTGTGCATATATATATATATATATTCTTTCTTGAACGATTCTGCTTTAGGATATGCACATATACTGTAATATATGGTTGCATGATTGTTTTGCTGCTGCTAGATGTCCACATTTTTTTTTTTTGAAAGTGTTACGTTTGAACCAGAAAACATATTCAAGGGGAGTCACCATCCAATTCAAGAATGAGGAAGAGAGCAAAGCCTTCCATTGTGCATTTGATCAATGGAAGAATGATTCCATAGTTAAAGGTATTTCTTTAGAAAATTTTCCATTTTTTTTTTGTTGCGGAATAACATTTATTGTCAAGTTACACATGAATTATATTCCCTTTTCACCTTATGTTAAAATTTATCCATCTTGCTTATGTTAGTTGGAAATTATTCTTCTCCATGTGTCAGTTATCTCTATGTTTAAGATGGAGAAAATTTCTTTTTATTAGAGTGAAAAGTAACACTTAAATTTTGTATTCCTTGGCGCATCACACTTGCAGGTCCTTAGTTGCTTGTGTCTGTCAGCTGACTTGCTATATTTGAGTACTTTTGTTCGGACTCATTATGACACAACATAATTATTTTAGAACTCTCCTTTCTACTACAGAAATTTATATGTACTACTATAAAATGGTAATCTTTATAGTAATTAGTTGAAGAAATCAATCATAGTCTGCCATGTCAGTCTGATCTCATTTCAAGTGAATAGGTCATGCATATGATGTAATACACACCAAATTTAGGTAGGGGAGCCGTGGAGGTTTATTTGTTTGAAAAGTTATAAATGTTTTTATGATCTTGCAGATAAAATGGTAATGCTGTTCATTTGGCTTATTGATTTTTCATGTATTTGCATTTACAAATATATTTTAGCTGTAAATTTTCAGAGTTAGTCAAGTTTCTTAAGTTGTTTTAAAAGCGCATACATTGTATGTCGATGCCATTCAAAGTCTTACTCTGTGTTGATCTCTATTACAGGAACAAGCTTACCAAGTTCTGCTGTTTCAACTTCGAAATGCAAGTTTGATGATAAAATAGAGCCATCTTCTGCTAAGATGTATTTTCATTACTATGGACAACTTCTGCATCAACAAAATATGTTACAAGATTATGTGAGGACAGGTTAAACCACTGAGCAGTAATTTCTTTGTACCTTTGATCTATTGTTATATTCCTTTTTGTTATAAAAAAAATTAAAATACACCTTTAAATTGCTCTTAAGTATAACATTTGCTGAAATGATTCATTGATTTGGACCTCAAATTTTTTTATTGCATTACTGTGAAGTACTATGCATTTAAATTACACAAGGCTAATATTGAAGATTATTGAAGGTAGAAAAGTTGCAATGGATCTCAGTCACATGTTGAGTATGCCAATGGCATAATTTGTTTTGTTTCAGGAACCTATTACGCTGCCGTAATTGAGAACCGTGAAGATTTTACTGGTCGTGTGGTGGTTGATGTTGGTGCGGGAAGTGGTATTTTGTCATTGTTTGCTGCTCAGGTCCGAGTCACATGATTCATGTTATTATACGATTTGAAGTAATGATTACCTACTTTCGTATTGAATATTGTTATATGTTTCAATAATTCGTCTTCACTTTTTCTCTTACTACCTGCTTCAATCCGAATGTAGGCTGGTGCAAAGCATGTTTATGCTGTGGAAGCTTCTGAAATGGCAGAATATGCACGCAAGCTGATTGCGGGGAACCCATTACTGGCTCAAAGAATCACAGTGAGACTATAATCATGAAAATTCATATTCCGTATAGTGTCGTTGGGGAATTGTCTCATTTCTCAAGGGTACTATCATTTGCAATGCAGGTTATAAAAGGTAAAGTGGAGGAAGTAGAATTGCCTGAGAAAGCAGATATTTTGATCTCTGAGCCTATGGGTAAGCTTACATATCATACATGCATCAAATGATAAGATTTTCTTTATACAATATATGATTTAGCCTTTCATCACAAATGTGTTGCATAGTTATTCTTTCCCATTATCATTCAATTAGTGTTGGGAGTTTTGTATTGTATTATATTTGGGCTGGTAGGTTCTCATTTTGTGAGGAAGTATTTAGAGATGTCACTGAGTTAGTATGAATTGCTCACAACTTTATTAAGTATACGTCATAGCAAGTCTAATTTTGTTTCTTTGATTGGCTTTAGGGACCCTATTAGTCAATGAAAGAATGCTGGAAACTTATGTGATTGCTAGAGATCGTTTTCTTGGTCCTAATGGAAAAATGTTTCCTACAGTTGGAAGGTAAGTGTTACTCTTGAAACGTAGTTTTCACTTGTATTCTCTTATATCTCAGATTTCTATTAAGGTGATCATTTATATTTTAATTATACTGTTGATGCATGTTCCTTCAAATTTCCCATAAAAAATTGTTTTTGTCGCAGAAATTATGTCATCGTGTAAATGTTGTATTTTCATCAATATGATTGAGATCTAATTCATATGTTAGTTATGTTTAAGTTTTGGTTACAGTAGCTCAATCCCACATCATGTGTGCGGTGCGGATGATAGTGATAAATTAAAAAAAGGCAAAAAAGTTCACTGTTCAACCCCAAGACATGTGAACTATTAAAGGGCCATAGTCAAAAGAGGAACTAATTCTAAAATTGCCAACAACAATCAAGTCATTTCCCAAATTAGGGTCAACTACATAAATCTTTCAGCATAACTTATGAGACTTCTATTGTATTCTCCTCCGCCACTCAATTTTATCTAATGCTATTTCACCATGTCTTTCATCACTTTCAATGTTAACTTAGACTTACCCCCACTCCTTTTAGTTTGTCCTGGTTGAGCTGTATCACGTTTCCTTGCAAGGTCACTGATCTCCCTACGCTGCACATGACCAAATCACATTAACTACCTTCTTTTTTTTCCCTCTCATCTTATCTTAAATTGAAGCTTCCCCAACTCTTGCTCGAATATTCTCATTTCCACTCTTATTCTTTCTAGTGTCGCTACAAATTCACTGAATATTTTTCATCTCTCATGTGTCGTATTATCACTGAGCAGCATCTTTGGAAACCGAAAATCTAGCTATATAGCATAGTTTGGATAAATATATAATGTTGCAAATGATTTTTTTGTTCCAACTTTATAGTAATTCTTGTCTTAAAGAACTCCTAAAGCCATAATCCACTCCAACAACACTGCAGCAATCATATTTTCAATGCCCTCTTTAAATTATACATCTGACTATCTAAGGTGGCTGATACGACTGTTTTTTTGTTGTTGTTATTATTATTATTATTTTACTTTCTTTCATAATTTTATCACTACCTGCTCATTTATTCTTGTCAAAATTGCATTCCATATTCAGTTTTGGTTTACTTAAACCAATTTCCTTTAATTCTAAAGCATCTCTTCCAGTGTTTTAAAAAGTCCTTGAGGTGCAAGCATAGGTGCGCCCGAGGCGTATTGTCGAGCCTTGAAATACTAGTGGCAAGGCGACTTCGAATAGGCGCACGCCTCATAGCAATAACAAAGGCGCACCTTAATTTCTAGCTTATAATAGCAAATCAGATTTTAAATTTTAAATGTTGATGAATTTAATTATGACATTTAAGATATTGACTTTTCATATTTCAAAATGGGTTTTGGAAGATGGAAAGTCATATTTAGGGTTTCAAAAATCAAAATATATAAAGCAAATCCGATTATTACATAGAAACATAAAGGCAAGCAAATCAGTTTACAAAGTACACTGAAATTTCAAAATAATAAAGAGGGAAGAATCAAGGCAAGCAATTAGTAAACCGATGGATTAATTATTGTTAAGAGTATAAATATCAAATTGGGCCTTCAACTATCAAGTTAAGTTTTTAGTTGAGTTTATTCTTTACATGGTATCAGAGCATTAATGACTAAAGATCTCGAGTTTGAGTCTTGTCGCCACCCATACTAAATTCTAGCACAAGGCAAAAATTAGACTTGTGCATGGGCCACGTGCAAAGCGATAATGGGCTTACATGTGAGGGGACGTGTTAGAGTATAAATAAATTGGGCCTTCAACTATCAACTTAAAATTTAATAATGTGCTACACATAGTGGCTTGAGCTGCCACTACGAGAAGGTCAACCTTGTTAGTAGGGTTTCATTTCCAACATTATGTATTTATCCATTGTAAAGACTTATTTTACCCACTTCAACACTTCATCACGTGCGGGACTCACATTTTTATTTTATCTATGGGCTCGACACGTGCACAGTCGGGGTCTTTTAAATCAGCACCCCCCCTCATGTGTAGATATTTTTCTTCCACACGTGAGTCATTGTAGGTATGTCCATTTGCTAGTGGGCTGAAAACCACAAGAAGAAGTAACATAAACGAGCCCATGCCTGGATCAAAATCAACTATGATATCATGTTAAATTTGATAATAAGCTACACATAATAGCTTGAGTTTACACTACTAAAAGGTGAAATTTGTAAGTAGGGTTTCACTTTATATGTAGCTCATTTTTTCATGTTTATCCAATATGAGACTTATTTTATCCACTTCAACAATGTATTTATAATAATTAATGATTATCTATATTATAAACATGTTTTGGTAAATTTTTTGTTTAGATATTTAATAAATTTTAAAAGTGCGTCTTACATCATTGAAGCCCGCGCCTCACTGTGCGTCTCGCGCCTAGGCTCTAGGTGACCTTAGCTCCTCAAATGTGCCTCCCGCCTTTTTAAACACTGATCTCTTCGTCATCTTATTTGGTACTAACCCCCTCTATATTCTTATTAAATGGCAAGATCATATGCAAAGAGTATGCATTATGAGATCTCGATTGAGTCAATGACTAATGAAGAAAAATAAAGGGATAAGAACTGTTCCTCTATCCAATTATTTTAATGAGAATTTTTTCTCATGACTTCCCAACTTGTCCTTGCAAAACTCATTCGTATGCATCTCTATTTTAATTTATATACTCCCTCGCGCCTAGGCTCTAGGTGACTCTAGCGTCTCAAATGCGCCTTGCGCCTTTTTATAACGTTGATCTCTTCGTCTATCTTATTTGCACCCTCTATACTCTTATTAACTGAAGACAATATCATATGCAAAGAGCATACATTATGAGATCTCGTTTGAATAGATGACTAGTGATGAAAATTAAAGGGTTAAGAATTGTTCCTCGATGCAGTTATCGTAATGAGAAAATGTCTCGTGACTTCCCAACTAGTCTTTGCAAAACTCATTCGTATGCATCTCCATTTAAATTAATAACCCCCCCAATCCTAAAATGATTTGTCAACTTTTCGATTTTTGTAAGAAATCAAAATAGTTAGAATTGAAGAATATTATCCCTCAAACCCCTATGTGCTATTGTTGCAACAATTTCAAGGATAACTAACTAACAAATTTTAAGGATATTGTTGGTAATTCATGTATAACTTACTAATCCGAAAAGGAAAGAGACCCATTTCTCATTTTGAGATAATTATTTAATAGAGAAATTAGATACTCATGGTGGGATGGAGTATTTAAGATGTATCTCTTTTCTATGTAGCACTCATTATAGAACTTCTCTAGGGACCTTATCCTTTTCTAAGTAATCTCACTATCATAAATGAAATTCGTCCTTCAAAACCTTAGCTTTTATTTTCAACTTGTCTCATAAGGTGTCCAACATAGAGAGATAAGTAATCCCGTCAGAATAAAAAGAGAGAAGTCACTTGGGAGAAACAAGTAATAGGGGTAAAGTTTAAGTCAACATTGAAAGAAGTGTAATTGATAATGTGTAACTTGTCGAAGGTGATAACTTTAGATAGAATGGAGTGTTAGACACAAATTGAAGATTCCATTTAATTTGGCTAAAGGATTAATGTGGCCACCCTAACTTGTTTGAGTAATAGCTTGCTTGCTTTCATGTTGTTGATGTTTAATTTAGTTCATGGTTTCTTTTGAAAACTACTTTTGATGTTGTTATAAAAATGATTTCATGTGCAGGATACATATGGCACCTTTTAGTGATGAATACTTATATGTTGAAATTGCAAATAAGGTATGTTTTTAAGAAATAAACCCTTGCAACAGTTCAGCCAAGCTTATTTGTCACTTTGATGAGCTAGTATCACATATATTTATATGAAGATTATTTTGTGCTGTATTTGATGTGCAAATATTGTGAATTAAGAATTGCCGATATGTCAATATTTCGTAAACTCCTTGCTATAAAGTAGACTTGATAATGTTGGATAACAAATTCAAAAGAGTTGTTTTGAAGAGATTAGTCTGATTGCTATTACTATTCTGACATTAGCATTTTAACAAATGATGACAAACGGACCAAACAGGCTCATCACTACCTTTTCTGTTTATTGGAGTGTGTGGTGCACCAAGAGAATCAGTTAACGAAAATTACATTTTGAGCCAAGACGCGTTTGTAATTAGCTGGAAAATATTTATAATGTTTGTTCAAAAGTTGTTTTTCAAAATAAAATTATTTTCTGTCATCCAAACTTTGTAAAAGTATCATTCTCTGTGTACACAAAACTGACTTTGTATCAAAATTTATTCTCCGTGCTCTGTGTTAAGCATGATAGTTTTATGGATTCTTTCAAAAATATATCCACCTGATAGGATGAGGGAATCATTGAGGATGATGTTTGATCTCCAAGCATACGTACTTTTTCAAAATAATGGCAGGACCTATGAGTATGTTATCTTAATTATATAGTGTTTATTGAGTTTTCTTTTGTTGCCATCATTATTTTAGGAGAACATGTTTTACATTTGTTCCTCGCATTTTGTAGGCACTCTTTTGGCAGCAGCAGAACTATTATGGAGTTGATCTGACACCTTTGTATGGATCTGCATTCCAGGGATATTTTTCTCAGGTTTTACACCAACTTATTTCTGAAAGTTGTTTCTTCTGATGCGAATCAAGTGGCTTTCCATGCATACATGGACATTCAAAACTTCTATTTCATTTAGAGTATCATGCTTTTGTGATTGAGTAAATTATTTTGGTATAATCTTTAAATATGGTCCTGTTTATGATGAGGAGTTTGTTTGCTAAAAATATACACATATCCAAGTAACATGGAGTCTTTCAAACTCGATTTGAATATGCTATTTTAAGGCAGCTAGTGTGCAGAATCTTAGTTTCTGAGCTGTGATATCTTTTTTTAACTTCTAAGATTTGGAATAGGGTGACAACTTTGAAGAGGGTTGGGAACTATACCGAGGTAGGCAAAGAAATATAGGCTCATGGATGGGATATATCTCTAAGGTTAAGCATATATTTCTTGCCCAAGCCCAGTTCTGACTTCTGAGGAAAATATTAGATCTCAGGCCTGTCTATATGCACAAGATAATATATATTTAGTTGTAAATGTATTATTAGAAATTTTATATTTAAACATGCCGTAAATATATTATATTGAAAAGATAGCAAGGAATATGACGCAAAGATTTTTTTGGCTTAGGATGTGCCACAAATCAAACTAAAAAAACACATCAATAAAATCCCTTGGATCCAACCGGGGCACTATGTGTCTACAAATTCATTGGGGTGAGTATGCATGATAATTAATAAGATGTTAAAAATATATATATATATTTTTTTATATATTTACATAGATTCGGGTCAAGTGCTTCCTGGTCATGATTTACGAACTGAGGTCTTAAGCCCAACCTGTGGGGCGGAGGTTGCCCAGTCCCACCTAAATTTGAATTGGGCTGCCCGTCCTTTGGTCAATACAATTTTTGGTGTAATGGCTGCAATAAGCTTTTATATCTGCTTTATTGGGTATCTTGTTCATTATAAATTTAAGAAGTCAGTGGGGTAGTTGCTACTTTCGTATGTAGCATAGCATCTAGTGGCCATCCCCTTGTTAATGGTCTTTTTTTCATTGCAAATTTTGTTCAATGATCGTTTTCTCTCTCTAAATAATCGATGGACACTCATTTCTTTTCATGCAGCCCGTGGTAGATGCTTTTGATCCAAGGTTATTGGTGGCTCCTCCTGCATGTCACTTGCTTGACTTTACTAAAATGGAGGTATTAATTAATTGAGCAAATAAATTATTATGCTTGTTTTTAGGTGCATTCTCATTGGTAACCAAAAATTCTCTTAGTGTGGCACGATTAGGTTAACTTCATTTTTGATTTGATACCTTTCGATAATCTAAAATTATATCTTTGGACTATTTTTTACTCTATTGTTATGAGATTTATTTTGTACTGATCTACTAGATCTATCATTAACTGTGCTTAAAGTGCAAAGAGCAAAGAAACACAATAAAAAGAGCTTTTAATTGTCGAAGCAATGTTCATTAATAGTTTGTTGTTCGATGTCATTCCTCTATTTATTTTACTTCTTGCAACACAAAAAAAGATTAAACCTTGAGTTTTTTTTAATTACTTTTTTATTTTTATTTTTTTAATGATAGATAGTGTTATTGTACTTGTTGTTCAATGTTCTTAGTGCTGTGATGCACATGATGAAGAATGATTTTGATTTCAAAGCAAAGTCCATTTAGTGATGTGCAGTTACAGTAGGTTAATGTTTTTTTTTGTCAGCCATGTATGTTAATGTAACATACACACACACACACACTACAACTTTATCATTTAAACATTTTTATAATGATAGACACCACAGATAAGTTAGATTGTACGGATAAAGTAATTTACATCCTTGCACCAAGATGAAGAGAAAGTAGATGCTAATTTAGGATTGAAACCTGTTACCTTGATGTCAATAACATAATATACAAGTTTGAGCTATTAGGCTAGAAGGATCATTATCATACTGTATTTATTCTCTTATTATGTCAAATTTAGTTCAATTTTTTTTTTTCATATACTCAAAACATCTGTGCACATTACTTTCAAATTACTCCTACCCTGTGCATGTTGCTTTGCATTTTCTTTCCCTTATGTTTGGTGGGAACTTTGCACTTAAGTAAGCAGCAGCTTTTGGCTCGATTTTTCTGGATGCCGTTCTCTCTTATTTATATACATTAGTTGATTAATTCTTGTGCTGCCATGCCTTCCTCAGGTCTGTATTCTTTGAAATGTATTTTATTTCAAAAGTTTATTTATTTATTTTATGCTTGCTGATAAAGAACTATTGATTAGTTGTCATATTAATCGAGTCTATTTCTATTATTAGAACATTGTTATTGCTGTTTGATTTAGGTATCTCATCTTCATCTGAAAGTTGACTGTTGCTGCCTTTTCATTCTAAAGATATTGTTTCAAGTGTTATATTTACTGATATCTTATAATTAATCATTCTGCAGGAAGAAGATTTATATGAAATTGATATCCCGTTAAAATTTGTTGCTTCTGCTGGAACAAGAGTTCATGGTTTAGCTTGCTGGTTTGATGTGTTGTTTAATGGGAGGTAATCATTTGACGCTTAGTAATCTATTATCTGTTTTTAAGCATGCAATGGTTGTTCCATCTGATTTTGAAACTCTCTGTGATCAACAGTACTGTTCAGAGGTGGCTCACCACTGCACCTGGTGCACCGACAACCCACTGGTACCAACTACGTTGTGTTCTAGCTCAACCACTGTATGTAATGGCAGGGCAAGAAATAACTGGCCGACTACACATGATTGCCCACAATGCTCAAAGCTATACAATATACCTTACATTATCAGGTGGGTTATTCATTTTGCTTTTTGGTTGATGGTTGATTTCTTGGTTATGTAGCAAGCTAATCGGTCAATTTCTTTAGCTAAAATGTGGGGCCCTGGTGCCGAGCAAGGAGGAATAATTCAAACATCATCATGCAAACTTGATCTCAAGGAGCCATATTATAGAATGTCTCAACCTCAAGCTTATCCATTGGCCCAAGATCAGCAACCACATCAACTAATACATGCACAGGTATGAGCTTTATGTCAACTGTATTTTAATATTATCAGTATCACCAACTGTGTTGATAAGTTCCCATAGGAGATGAGAAGTACAATTTTTGTTTAACGTCTAATAAATTTCTGAAAAAGTCTTTAATTGCCTAATTTATCGATAAATTTCATAAGACAATCAAGACCTAAGGAGAGGAATTTATATTCAAAATTACATAGCGAAATATGGGTGTTGAAACACGGTTTTGATATAGGGTTGTATAGTTTATTGTTGGTATTGGTTAACTGATAGAACCAGATATGTCTATTTTATAATATTTATTATTTCTATTAATAAAATTTTCATTATATTATGAGTTTATATCTAATTGATTGTATTTAGATATTGTAAATTGTATGATGAAATATCAACTGGTTTGGTTATGAACTCACATTATTCACAAATTAGTAAATATGATTTTGATTTGGTCGGTTTTAAAGCCTCTAAAGAAATCGATTTGGTATAAAGAGCTCGTCCCTAGAGGGTTGGGTAGCTTGTGGAGGGACCATGAGGAAGAGGAGCAACAGTCAATAATTGAGCATGAGCTAGGCTCCTCCATTATATATGCAAAGCACCATTTCGGCCTAGGTCAGGTACTCCTCCCTTCATAGCTCCACCGAGTGCCTCCTAATCGCCACCCCACACGGCCTTGCCAACAGCAACTGCACCAGCAAAATTTAATGTCATCATGTAGCCTACAATTAGCCTCGCCTAGAGATCCCCTTGGCGGGTGATGCAGGTTAGGTTTGAAATCGATGAAGTTGTAAGGGTAACAACATTAATAATAAATAAATAGAAAACAATTAGGGAGTGAATCTGAATAGATGACACCATTAAACCCCCCAAAGAACTTTCAAACAACACAAACTAAACGTATAAGAAGGTAGTTTCAGTTGTCCAAAATCATGTTCTTTTCTCCCCTTCCTCTTATTAGTGTAGTTGTGGAAGTTCGTTCCTACGCTGTTGGTGGATGTGTTGCTAAAAATCTCCAACCCCCCCAGTGTATAAAATTCTAATGATAAAATAACGGACGTAACTCTTAGTTCATGTCACTTGTTTCTTTATGGTCCACATTGTTGTAGAACAACCTTTCTTTGTAAACAGAAGATGTGATTTCTCTGGTTCATGAATTTGCAAATATTGAGTTTGATCCTTTTTGGTGCTATATATTGAGATTGAATGCATTATATGATTTTGTTTCAGGATATAAACATCCAATCACAGGATTTAGAGGATTCTGATTTGTTACAGCCGTCGTCAACGACACAAAATTAGAGGCAGTTTATTGTCATTTGCTGCTGCTACATTAGTGCTTGCTTGTAATGTAAATTAGTTTGACACCACGATGATGATGATGATCCAAAATTCTTGTTTTCAAATCGTTGGCTGGCGATTGGATGATGTAGCATTTCATCAACCTACTTCTTCCTCTACCATCATAAATTCAGCTTAATTTAGATTTTAAACCTCATTGTTGATTTATTACTAACTTTATCGTTTGCTTTGAATAGTTTGTCCTCAAGCTGATTATACTCTACAATTTGTCTGTCCAATCTAGTTTGTGGTTTAAATTAGAAAAAAAAAGATTGAAAAACCATGAACTTGCTGTCTTTTTCATCTTATATTGAATGTTATTTGGCTTGAAACGTGGTGGGAGGTTGGGAGGGCGGGTGATGGAGAAGATGGGAACGGAATAGCAGGGAGGTGGAAGTGGTTGAGGCTTGGGCTATCCGAGAGTGCCTCATTTGGCTTAAAAAAAGAAGGGTGGATGAGAGTTATTATTGAAAGTGATTCATTGCAGGTAATTTCGGATGTTATACGTAAACGTTGTTGTCGACGTGCTTATGAGATGATACTTTTGGATATTTTGCATCGTTGTAATGGTTTCGATTTGTTGAAATTTGCTTGTATTAAGATGAGTGCTAATGTTGTGCCACACATTATTGCTAGGAATATATGGCCATTAGAGGCGAACATGGGCGTTGGTTGAAACATGAATGTCCCGAGATTTTGTATGATGCTTTGCTCAACAAAGCTAATTAATACAAGCGATTTTGACTGTCAAAAAAAAAAAACTTGGAGCATTTTGGATGCTTTGGACTAGGGTTTCCTCTCTACAGTTGTGGTTTATACCATCGTCATCTCGATGGTGAAGAGCTCTTGTCATTGGTAAGGTCATTGTGATTGTGTTCTTTTAGATTTTCTTGTGGAGAATGGACAATGTTAAGTTCTGGAGATCGGTCAATGAGTCGGCGGGGCAGAAAATGGGAGGAGACGAGCAATTTGTTTAGACGATGTTGCTAGGGTTTGACACCTAGTCAAAGTCTTGGAGGCAAAAAGGTATTGATTTCGAAGAGGAAGAGGGGGGATCTGGTTCTTCCGAACGAAAAGAGTGTTCCAAATAAAATGGAAATAATGAACTAGGTTCAGAAGGAATAGTTCGACTTGATCCGTTACCGATGTGTTATGGGTGTCCCTTAGACCGTTCAGTTTATGTTCATCATAATGCGGAGCATGTCTATTCATATTGGAGGGGAGACATTAGCTAGTGTCTCTAGTATGTTTTTGATTAGTACGAAGAAACGTTGGATTCAATCAAACATGAAGCAACCATACAACAACTGTTTGCAACTATTAGACCAAACCTTAGCCGAAACCCATCACAAATAAAATATGCGACAATTTTTCAAAATAGTAAAATGACCAACAACCCTCAAACAAGCTTTAGATGTGAAAAAACAACACAAGGCAAATCTATATGGTCTTGATTACCAGCATGGACTCTGCAAATTTCACATGTATTATGGCTCATGCTAATTTCAGTTATTAGAAAACTATGGAAACAAAAAAGAAGAAGCAAAGAATTGAACTAATCTTCCAATCTCAGCAAATTGTGAACGATGTACATAATAACATTGACTATAAGCTTTGCTGCTCGTCTCCGTCTTATTATTTTACATGAACGAATACGTACTTCAGAGTTTCTTCAAAGTTGCTTTGAGATGTGGATGGAGAGCAGTAACATTGGTGGCCATTTGAACCTCATAACACAAATCTCCATTCACCAACTCAAACGTTCGCCTTATCTCTCCCACCTGCCCATCAAATTTACAGTAAAATGACAAACTGATATTCATACCTCATGTTTCAATCATAATTACCAGAAACCGCTATTTTAGTAGCAACTCGCAATCCGGAACCGACGCTGTAAAACGTGGAACACTAGTGTTCCAAAACGTGAAATTTAACATTTCAGTTGCTATATGGTCCCATTCAACAAATAATACTAATTAATTTTAATTGTAATTGGAGATAACAAAAGCAAGCTAATGCTAATAATGGTCCACATGTTAAACTCCTAAACCTAAAGAATAGTGCATATATAGAGATCTAAAATTTATTGAATATGCTTCATCTCTTTTTTCCATATTTCGAAAGACATTGGAATCAATCAATGTATTTAGCTTGCGCTGTAAATGAACATTCTCAATCCCAAATATTGGCCTATTTTCATCCCCTTCGGAGCAAAAACAATGAGAAAATCACTCTCATTCTCATTCCCATAGTTATTAAAGGCGTGCCGTAGTGTGTGTCGAGGGTGCGGCGCCATAAGAAAGCTGTGGCGAAGCGATTTACTGAAGGGGCGTCTTTTGGGCACCATGGCCCGTGCCGCAAGAAAGGCGCACCATATGAAAATTGTACAAGAATTAGAGTTTTTTGTGTGTTCAAAATTCAAACTATAATCAAATAAAAAAAGGAAAGTCTAATCACGACTTTCCTTATTTCACAACTTTTGACCTTCCAAATCTATACATACTATAAAAGCAGAACCAAAAAACTGGTTTATAGTGCGTATTAGAGCACCACGTCATCAAAATTTTAATCTTGACCCAAACTTTTTCGTAATTACAAAACAACACATTTCCAATTTTGAATGATTAAAAAATGGAAAGTCGTCATTAATAAAAAATTATAATATATATTATGTGTTATACTGTTTTGCATTTGAGCGATATTAGTGACCCGTGAATGATATAAATACAATTATTTTTTGTGCAACGCACGAGCCACAAACTAGTTAAAAATTGAAAACTAAGTCTTACAAGTTATAGGCTAATTTCTTTTTTCTTTTTAACATTTCACATGCTTCGTTTTTAATCATCTTAAATAATAGCTTGAAATTTCTAACAATATTTACGGATAAAATTCTAAGGAATTTCAACGGGCGGGGACGAATTTTGCATTTTCGTCCCCAACTCTTCCATATTCTCTCATCCCCACTCCGACATTTTCTTGTCGGGTCGGGACGTTGTTATTTTAAAAAATTATAAATATTTAAAATTATTTATAAAA
This sequence comes from Pelargonium myrrhifolium, assembly GCA_036897405.1. Lineage (NCBI taxonomy): Eukaryota > Viridiplantae > Streptophyta > Magnoliopsida > Geraniales > Geraniaceae > Pelargonium > Pelargonium myrrhifolium. Next base: position 19,161 of record JAYMTK010000756.1, read on the forward strand.
AAAATTATCTTAATGCATACAATTTTTATCATAAAGAGAAAACTTTTAAGTAAAAAAAAAACATATCTTTTATCAAGTCATATATCTTTAACAAATAGTAAATATACTACTATCAACTCTTGCAAGTTGCAAAACCCTAGTTGTTCTCTCTATCGTGCGTGTTCAACAACCAAGCAAGCACCTCCATGGATTTTGAAGGATATTGAAGGCTATTGAATGACTTCGAAACAGTGTCAACGGTGAGTACCAACGGCGTCTCGGCGAGGTAGGTTTGCTCTGATCATCATGAACACTATGTAGGATGGG
>JAYMTK010000757.1:0-19445 GCA_036897405.1 Pelargonium myrrhifolium
CCCGACCCGTCGGACCTCCAGATCTATCTCCATTCCGATGTCCTCCGGCGATCGAAGTACTTCGCCGCCTTGTTGTCCGACCGGTGGCAGCCGCACAATTCGGCCGATTCCGAGAAGAAATTCCGGTTCAGCTTTGGCGTGACTCCGGCCACCGGTTCGACGGAGACTTACCTCTCCGTCCTCCAGCTTCTTTACGTTGACGATTTCTCCGATACGATAAATACAGTGTCCGCCGCCGTTGACGTCCTCCCCGTCGCGCTTGAGCTGCTCTTCGAGGAGTGCGTGAAGGCTTGCGTTAGGTTTCTCGAGGCCGTGCCGTGGACGGAGGAGGAAGAGAGGCGGGTGCTCAACTTGATTCCGCTTCTGCGGGAAGAGGAATCGACTGAGCTCCTCGCTAGGGTTTTACCGGCTAAGAGCGATTCGTGCGAAGAAATGCTACATGGATTGATTGTGTCTGCAATACACAACCATCCTAATATGGCTTTCGTGAAGGCGTTTGTGGCGAAGCTGTTGAGGGACTTCTCATCGAGGGAATCGTCGAGGAGGGTTCTGGAGAGGGCTTTCGAGACTAGCTTGAAGGTGGTGAAGGAGTCATTGGAGGAATATTCGAGCCCGGATTTCAGAGGGGATCATAACGAGACGGAGGCGATACAGAGGTTGAATTTGCACACGGCTCTGACGAATGGCAAGCATTTGCTTTGGTTGATTGAGAGGATGATTGAGTTGAGAGTGGCGGATTCGGCTGTGAAAGAGTGGAGTGATCAGCCATCTTTCACCTCGGATTTGCAGAGGGCCTTTAGAGATGACGCGTGGAGGAACATTGTGCCGGGGCTGCCGGCTGTTGTGCTCCGGTGCACATCTAAGCTTGCCAATGCTGTGGCTGCCGGTACCATTTTGGCTGGTAGACAGGTTTGTTTCTAAACTTCCCTTATTTTGTTTGTTCAAATTCAAAAGAAATCTTTTTTGTTTTATATTGCATTGTCAAGTGTCTACTGTGGAATATGATCATCAATTCTACTGTTTACTGAGTTTATATGGGATAATTGAATATTTGATATGAGGATTGAGGTGAAAATTGAAAAATGTGGACATTGGGACTTAACATGCTGAGATTTCTTGACATGTTTCTAGGTATTTAAGTGCTAAAAATAAAGATTGAAATGGAGCTTGAGTTGGATGTTCACACAACAATATTAGTATTAGGATGTTAAAAGACTTATAAGCATAGTCTGAGATGTTGGTTATAGTTGACCACTAATCCTTTGTCACCAGTACATAATGAAGTTATTTTGCTATCTAATAGTTTCTTCTTCTTTTTTTCCTTTTTTCTTCCCTTTCTTTTTTGGATGTAGGTTGGTTGTTTTTTGTGTTCTCGTCCTTTTGGGTGCCTTTGTTTTGTTGGGATATTGATCTTTCTGCAGCGAAAGAAAGTCGATTTTGGATTCTATTTGTGTATAGAAACTATTTTTTTGCATTGGAAGAAAAGAATGCTACAATTATATCTAGGGAAATACTTGGGATCGTGAGAGAGTTAATTGTTTTGTATTTGGGTTTCTTATTTATCAATGTTCCAGAGGGATGTGAGGGGAAATTTGTAAATGTCAGGATAGGAGGAAATCTCTATTATTTGAATGATAGTGACCTTTTTAATCCAATTGCCTTTCTTTTTATTTTTCTTCTCGTCACATCCTTCTCGTAGCATATAGAAGTATAGAACTGACGATTGGATTGAGGAACCTTTTCAGTTACTGATAATAAACCTTATGATCTCTCTCTCTTCCACATTTTCTGAATTTTTCCGGCAATTGGAGTTAAAAAGTGAAAACATGAGAACTATGGTGAAAAGGATATTGGTCAGGTAAAACAAACATTACTTTTCTCGCAGTGAAATATTTGTAAGATACGGATTGTTTATCAATAACTAGGACAGTTAATGAGCATTGGAAGCAATTTTTTAGGTATCTTATGCTTCCTAGTTATACCGACTAGATTAATTTTCATGAGTGTTGGTGAAGCAATGATTGTGCAGCACCTCACAGCTGGTCCCCTCACTTGTTTACAGAATGGTAGTCATTCAATCCAGTACGCGATAGCATTATTGCGCCAAACTAGGTAGTTAGTTAATTTTGGCTGCAGCTCAACTGTACATCTAAGGCAACTTTCTGTACATGATAGCTTACCTGGGTATTTATTAGGGATTCACAATCTGATGGTTTTCATTTGTAAAGTTGTTGTCCATTACTTTAGTATTGACGGATGATTTAACCTAAAATTTGTATTAGAAATGTAGCATTCATACAGTAATGGATTTGGTTCAGAGTTCAGACTAGATATATAGTGAAAAGTCTTATTTCTAGGATGTAGGATCTCAAATATCCAAGTATGTACTTGGTGATTTGCATGAAGTAGATCTCTTTTCATATGTGCTCAACCTTTACATTATTGTTTGTTTCAGGTTAGAATGAAACTTGTGAAAGATTGGCTTCCTGTTTTGATAGTGTGCAAAGAAAACGTCTCGCCAATGCTATCGAGTCATAAATCGTTATACCTGGAGCTGGAGGAGACATTCCTTAAAATCATCTCCACACTACCTATGTCTGATGCACAAGAGTTGTTGCAGCAGTGCCTCAGTTTCTCAACTCGGAATGTTGATGACTGTCCTCATTTGGTCATGGCTTTCAATACTTGGTTCCGCCGAGCAACCCGACCGCCGCAATCCGACATGCTTGGATGGCAGTAATAGTGATGCTTATGTTGTTGTGATGGTTGAGCTGCTGCCCTCTTGGTTTTCAGTCAGATGTTGTACATAGAAAAGAAAACTGAAGCCAGTACATGATGTGTGTATATAGTATACATGAATCTTTCCCACATTTGCATTGGAAGCAAACCCATAGCTTTTTGTTTTACCTAATTTTGTTCAGGTAAACAAAAAGATTGCAACATCATGTGTGAAGTGTGAACCAGCCCACAATTGATATATGAACATGGATATTTTGATAGTAATTCATCTCTAGAAACACTAAATTTAGCATTTTCCTTTGAGAACCATACTCTTCCATAGAGGAACTCAAATCTCGGCTGGAGTTAGCCTATGAGAGATTGACAGGTCATAAATTATCAATCATTCGTGGGAGGCGGGCGTTTTGCGTCTGGATGCTATTCAAATTCGTTTTGGTTGAGTATTAGTCATTAACTCTGTGACGGATATTCTTTGCTCTACTCTTCCATATAAGGCGACATTTGCACACAATTTTTCTGATAATCAATAAACTCATTCTGCAAAACCAGCAAGAAAAATAATACTAGAAAAAACCATCCAAAACTTCATTGAACTCCATAACCAAAACTTCACTGATATCCACTTCATACAGATAAAGAAGAAAAGAACTCACGAAACAGAAACCAAAAACAGAGCAGGCAGCAAGATACACAAAGAAACCTTGCTCTACACCAAACACATTATTTAGGCACAATTATCACAAGATCAAGCTGCTTTTATGGTTGTACACTTGAAACCTAACCTAAACGAGAAGGTAAATTGCCTCGAAAAGCCACAAAACCTGGAACTCAGCTCGAGCCTTTCTTGCATCTGATAGTAAAAGATATAGGAACTCATAGTTGATAGTTCACAGTGTGGAATGTGTCAAAAACACAACTAAGTTAGCTCTCTTTGGATAAACTAGACATTTGGTGGAAACCGGACAGTGTAGATCATAATAGTCCCCTTCTAAAGTTTCTGGTGGTACCTTGGTATGCCCGAACCAGCAAGCCCACTCCTATTCCAAGTCCCACAGATATGCTCAGACCTATCCCAACCCCTACCCTCACACCGGCATTGAACCATGAGAGCTCACCATCTTCACCTTCTAAATAGTCCATCTGAGGGTACAAGCTGTTGTAGTCGCCTTCTTCTGGTTTGTGATTTCGAAATTCTGGTATCTGCAAAGTGAATAACAATGCAAATGAAATGATAAGAAACACTAACGAGGGGAAGGGATCGAAGAACAATAGAGAAACTAGCGTAATGAGAATAAGCCAATACTAAATAATGAAGAGACATGAACAACCTTAAAAGACAATGTCCAAGGTAAGTTATATGGTTATTATGTTTACAAGTTTGACAACAGAAGTCCAATAACCTAATTACTATTTGATAAGCAATGTCACATCTTAACCTTACGGGTTTGGGTTGAGGTTATTTTCGTTATCAACCATTTCCAAGTAGAGGCATTTTGGGTGTAAAATACCCACAAGAGCTACAGGACATCGTGCAAAAGCATCCAACCTCCTGTGGAGAAAGCTCCTATTAGACCTCCATTGTCTACACTCCAAACATTCACCTCTGTAGGAGGTCGGTAGAGGACGAAAACAAGCGCATAGAATTATTACAATCAATGCACAATCCAAGCATTCTAAATTTTGGTAAAGTCCTTATTTATGTTTATATCCACAAGATAGTAAGTACCTGCATAGGAGGAACATCTTTCCGGTATTCAGTTGCCTCGTACTCAGGAATCGAGTCCAAACCTCCCAGCCTTATTTGCTTCTTCCGAGAACCAAGGTGCAAAGTCTTAGTTAAGATAATTGGAGAGTCTGAGAAGGAGCCAGCAACATAAACCTCAATTATAGGGGAAGCTGATTCCGGAACCATATAATGTTTCTCCTTCAAAAAAACAGTACCCGCCGTTACATCAGATTCACAAGTCATGTTCCATTTCTGTCCATGGTTAGCCGATCCACCAATGAAGCCATTGCTACCGGACAAATCTAAAACTCCAGATAGCAAGAGAACGTTTCCATCAAAAACCTCAAACTTCACACTCCCCGTCGTCCTTATACTATCAGTGCTAACAAATGTAGCTTCTTCAGTTTTCTTATCTAATCGATCTCTTCTGAGAAGGGTCGAGACCCCATCAGAATAGATGCCAGTTCTAACACCATTTACTTCAAGAAGGGTCTCCCGATTCAGTGGAATGTGGTTTAGTGTCAGGTACTCGGGTGTAGAGTCATCTATCTCACATTTGCTAACCCGTACATAGAAAACTCTTAAATCAAGCCAAGATAACGATACCTTAACGGAGGATGGTTGATAGGAAGTGTGCCTCATGACCATGTGGCCATTATTCATCAGTCCACTCCCATTCGATGTTTCGTATAAACTATCCATGGCCCTAAAGAGTTAAATCCTCAGTGAAACCCTTCCACCAAGATTCACTTGACGACTTGCGAAAATCCATAAAAAGCAATCAAGCTAATGCTGAGAACCTGCAGCAATTTCAACAGTTGATCACAAAACAAGATGAGTATATTTCTATCTTTTCTAAAGAACCGAAACAGACAATGTTCATAAATACTTAACCCCCAACATGAATGAAGAGATTAGTGAAGAGAAAGGTAGCAAAACTCGATTGTGAACACTACCATCTACTATTTGAGAAGAGGAGCAAATCTTGCAGATGGAACAATAGACTTTATGCTTGAATTGAATTGAATTGAACAAAAAAACTGAAATTGGTTGAGGGATCATTGGGGTTCAGACTATAAAACCAGAAGCAGAAACAAAAGATAAAGAAGGGATAAGAAGATTGAAACTTGAAAGCTAAAGCTCAACTAAATGATCTCTGTCCAAGCAAATTTCACACCCAAATTACACTTCAACAAGCACCAAATTGGACCCAACAGCTTCAGAAAAATGAACCCAAAACAACAACAACAACAACAACAACAAACCTTGGCATGAACACTAGAGAAAGAAAGATGGTCTGAAGATGTAAAAACCAACAACAGATTAAAACCCAGAAACTACACTAAAACATTACGTGATGAGTGACCAAAGCAGAAAACGAAAACACACAAAATTCCAACAAAACTGCAAACAATAGACAAAAAAATCAGAAACGTCATGTACAGAGACAAAACTCTTATCTCTTCCCCACTCCAGTGTGTGCATCACTATCAAATCATACAGAAAAATACACCCAAAAAACAATATCATTAACTTTAACACACAACACAACCACTAGCCAAAAAGTGCACACACTCACCACTAATATCTTGTAACCTCAAGTCTTGAATATCGATTCTGTATGCAGCACAGAGAGATCAAAATGTAAAACTGAGACCGACCCAATTCATCAAATTCGACAAACGAAAATGGGTTGGTGATAATCTGGTCTGATTTTGCACCAGTAATCTGAAAACTAGGGAAAAAAACGTATAATATATTCAAATGCTATAAATTAATAGAGGAGATCGATAGATGTGGGGTCAGACTGTATTGTTCAGATCTTATCCAAGAAGTAGATTAGAGAAATGGCAGGTTTGCAAGCTCCGATGTCTTGAAAAGGATGGGCTTTCCAATTTTCTTTTTGCTTTTTTATGATTTTCTCAACCTACAAGATACTGAAAAAACCATTCTCTCTCTACAGTTTACATATTTATATATATTGTTCTTGTTGTTTGATACTATGATTTTGTAGTTTCTGCCAACTGGAGTGGACCACTGTGGATAAGAAGTAAAAAGTGATTTATTTCATTTCTGTGTTCTTGAGATTTTTTGAAACATCGACACGTTTCAATTTGTAATTGTGGATGGGTTTGTTATGTGAATCCTAAATAAGAAAGTTTTGTCCTAATACTATATATTTAATGTTGTATTTACAGTTACGGAAAAGGTGTCAAAAGGAAATAAATAAGCCAAATTTATTGTTTTATTATATTTTCAAGGGTTAAATGGTTTTGACGATGTGGTAAGATATTGTGTAAATTTTTGATGACTTTAGTTCGTTTGGACTTGATTGAAAAAACAAATGAGTTTAAGAGTTGTAACTTTGCATTATCCTAAGTAAGAGCTGAATCCCAAAAAAAAAAGTCCAAAAGAGACAAAACCGTTGCCCTATTTTCGATTATGGGTTCACAAATTTAATATATTTCTCAATTAACTTAGTGGACCGATTAGAATTGATAAGAATTTGAAAGTATGTTATGTGATTTATTTAAAATAAGGATGAAACTTCTCGTTTAAAGTTAGTCTTACAAAAAAAATTCAAAATTGTGTGTTTTTCTTTTTACTATTCCTTGTAACCACAAATTTTAAGGTTAAACTAGAATTACTTGCATATCTATGTGAAATAAATAGTGTACAAATATTTGTCTTGTGATAATTAATAGAATATGACACATCAAATATTTTACTAGTGACTTGAACAAATAGCAACGTATTAAGTGTGCGATATGTTTTGAAAATCAAACGTTCTATGTCAGAAATTTATAAGAAGGTGGTGATATCATATATGTCAGGTTATTTCGTCTAAAGTATACCATAAAAATAAAAAATATGTATATGTCATGTAGATTGCTACGCCATTTTGCACATGAAATCCAAGATAAACAACATTTTTAAGAGAGAAAAAAATATCCTCCTCAATATAATATTTATAATAAACTGTATAAAATTTAGGGTTAATTACATTTTCATACCATGTACTATACACTATTTGCAATTCAGTACCATGAACTACCAAATTAACTTTTAACTACTTTGTACTTTCATTCCGTTTACAATTGGGTCCTCTGTCCAAATTAATCAGTTAACTTTGACGGAATCTTCAATTTTTTTTTGTAAAAATAACAATTTTGCCCTCGTTCTTCAATGAAGGATAAGGTTGAAGTTTTCGGCAACCTTGTCGCCGAAAAATGCATATTGTCGCCGGAATTTGTGGGAGGCAGAGGAGAAGAATGTGACGTTGTGAACATGACCATGACCATGAATTTTCTAGGCAACAGAGGACCTATGAACATGACCATGATGATGATGATTACTATGCTCTAAATGCTCATGATGATGAAGATCATGTGATGTTGCATAATGGATCTCATATCAAACTCACGATTATCAATCGAGTTCTCTCTTATCTTTCCTCACAGATTATCAAACACACAACAGAAGCAAAAATAACAAGAACAAGAACACAAACAACAAAATCGTGATTCCAAAAACAGAAACAACAATCAAACCAACCCAACGATCAATTTAGCAAAAACAAAAACCCACATCAGATATCGATCCAAATAGACTTGAAATCAAACACCCAGAAGAGATTACTCATAAATTAGTGGTCTTTTGGTGATGCGAGTGGGAGGCGGAGGAGAAGAATGTGGCGTTGTGGATATTTCATATTTACAGCATGTCGGCGATGGTGTACAGGTGGCTCCGACGAAGAAGAAGGTGGATGAAGTGAAAATTTGCGGCTTAATAAAAAACATAGAGCATGTTGTTAACGAAATAAAAGTACACGATATTTAAAAGTTAATTTAGTAGTTCATGATAGTGAATTACAAATAGGGTATACCATAAAATTTAGAAGAAAAAAAGTATCAGCATCTTCATTTTAACCACATTACTTCACAAAATTTGATGTGAGACATGGAGAACAGCATTTCACGTGGAATCACGTGCCGAAACCATTACACAGACCCTACTTAACATCAAATTCACCATGCACACCATGTGCTCTCTTCATAATTTTACAGTATTTTTCTATATTTGATCCAAATATTTTTCACAGGTTATTGTAAAAATCTCCAACTTATCATAACACGATTATTGATGGATAATGATCTTCTCAAAAAAAAAAAAAAATCCAACTCCTTTTCTTTTTTATCATATTTTTCACTTAAAAAGCATGGCACAAATGAGATTTTGAGTTTGAGCCGTCCTGTTGATAACAACTCAATCCTAACTAAAGGAAACTTTATTAATATTGATTTTAAGTGGCTTTGCCAATCTCATAAGCCAACTAATTTGAACTTCATGCTTTTGTTGTGGAGAGCAAAAGCAAAAGCACAAGCACAAGCTTGATGAGATAGATGAGAACCACAACTACTATTAGCAAGTTCTCATGTGTTGGCTCTTTAAGTCTCTAGCAAGCTAATATGGACCAACCTTACCTGCCTACATCCATGGAATCTCATGAACCAATGCACATGCCCATATCAACACTACAATATAGGATGTGACTTATAGTTGACAATTCATGGCACCCAAAAACTATCGGGCCCGCAAAACGTTTTCGTTCTGAACTGTCAACTCTATTGTGAATATATAGAAAAAAATAGTTGGATACCAACACAATTTGAATCTAAAATGCTTATATCACAAAACCGATAAGATCAAAAGGTGACCATATATTCTTAGAGACCGCCGAGAATGAATATAACACACGCATAGTATTTACATGTCAATGCAACTTTTATGCGCAAGATCCTGATTAAACAAGTCATTTATCCAATACCAAACTGTGTCAATTTACACCACAGAAACATTTACATATGCAAGAATGAATATAGGTGTCAATGCAACTTTTACGCACAAAATCCTGATTAAGTAAGAGATTAAAGCATCCAACCACAAAGAAACCTCACCAAAAGCACAAGGAGGAATGATACAAGGCATGGTTTCATAGTCATCAAGGTTAGGTGATGTGTTAGAGGGAATTAGGATACAATTGAACTTGAAACAAATACATGATTGAAACATTTACCAACCACATTCAAGCATCTCTCTCCTAGTGCCAACCATAACTTTGGCTTATAATGGAAATAAATGTTGGACGGTGAGTCACATTCACATCCCAGCCCTATCATTCTTAAACTTCGCAGAGAACCCACCAAGGTAGTACATGCACTTCACTAGAATTCCATATCAGATCAACATATGAAGTTCCAAATTTTCACACAAAAAAAAAAAAGAACAAAGGAAGACCAATCCGTCTACATGGAATACCATTCCACAAATTTATTACTTACTAGTGGAAAAAAAAAGGAACAATTAGGAGTGCACTATGTCTAGATGAAATGTTGAGTGAAAGAAAAGAAGCAGGAAAAATTGCACAGGAAGCTTCTAAGGCCTTTTACTATATATACAACAATAAAACCAAGCATAGAGAATTTCGAGAAACCACAATGGAAACTACCAAGGAAAGTCGGTACGAATCAATTAACTTCTAAATGTCAAAAAACATTTGTACGATTGTAACACAAATAAAAACTGCTGTTCTCTTTTATACATATTAACTATTATTCAAGCAGGTGTATGAATAGCCTGTGACAACAAATAGGTACTTGAGCAGCTATTAACAATAGTTGATAGACAAAACATATGTTTGGCATGTGCATTTGACATAATGCAGAATAATTAAACGCTGCAAAATCAAAGAATTTACTCTAATCGACAATAATTGACTAGGAGAATCATCAGGTTTGCAGATTGATCGAGTTTCAAGTAATCGTTGCTTCTTTTCCATAAACTTAGGATCACTATAGTTTCAATCGAAAAAATTCTCTCTACAGTTTTCTCAAAGCATCAACATGGAAAACCATCATTTCAAGAGGACACATGGTTTCAAACCCCACCAGATATGTGATTGAACATCTGTGTGTTGGAAATACATTATGATTTCTAGATTACATAAGTATAAAATGTCAATACTTCAAGATGTCGCTGGCCAAGTGGCAACTTACACGGTTAAAAGAAGGGTGAAGATGCAGAGGAACCAACAGAAGTAGAAGAATAACTGCTCAAATGCAAGTCAATTTTAGTTTGCTATGAGCAAAGCCTTGATTCTTTTACTATCAGATCCAACACACACAGTTTCTATTTTCACAAAAGAACAAAAGGAAGTTCACTGTGTCTAGATGGAATGTCACAAATGAGTTAGCTAATAATTAACTCCTAGTGGAAAAAAGGGATAATTGGGAGTCCACTAAATCTAGATGAAATGTTGAGTGAAAGAAAAGTAGTAGGAAAAAACGTATAGGAAGTTAATTTCTTCTAAGAACTTTTACTATATCTTTAGCACTATAACCAATTCCCACCCCATACTTTTCTGTCCTCAAAATTTCCAATATCCAAAGATAGTAATATTAGTGAACAAACTACAATGGAAACTACTAGGAAAGTCGGTACGAATCAATACTATTCTAAGTGCAAAAATCCATTTGTAAGGTTGCAACACAAATAAAAAAAAACAATATTCTCTTTTATACACATTTACTATTATTGAAAAACAATCTAGCAGGTATTCAAACAACCTCCGACAACAAAAAGGTACTTAAGCAGCTATTAACAATAGCTGATAGACACAAAACATAGGTTTGGCACATGCATTTTACAAAATGCTTAAGAAAAAAAATAAAATCACACTCCAATTGACAATAACAGACTTGGAGAATCAATAGGATCATGGTTCAAGTGATCATTACTAATTCTATAAACTTAGGATCCTATAGTTACAATTGGAAGAATTCTCGATACAGTTTTCTCAAAGCACCAATTCGGAATACCAGCATTTTAAGGGGAAACATGGATTCAAAACCCACTGGTTATGTAATTGAACATCTGTGTGTAGGAAATACATTATGATTTCTGACTTACAAAAGTATAAATGTCATCAGTTCACAGTGTTGCTGACCAGGTAGCAACTTACACGGTTAAAAGGAAATGGTGAAGATGCAGAGGAACCAACAGAAGTAGAACAAAACTGCTCAAATGCAAGACAATTTTGGTTTGAAATGAGTAAAGCCTTGATTCTTTGTCACCGAGGAACTGCACACTCTAAGGAATGGCAATAAAGAAATATAGGAAGATAATCAGTAGATGAGCAAGATGAACTAGGAACAACAAAAAAAAAAAAAAGCAGTGAAAAAACATGAAGCATGATCAAGATTAGGCCAAATGGCCAATCATATAAGAAAGCAAAGAATCACAATCCGAATTCTGAAGGATAAAATGGCAACAAGAATGCATTATTGTCAAGCTGTGGAGCTAAACAATATGGTAAATTGGAATGAGTGGCAGTATCCTAATTAGCTCCGGCAGCATCATAAATGCAATGTTTTGGGTGTCGCAAATTAGCTTGATGAAAGATGTTTATCATGGGATAACTAAGGCCTCCCAAGAAGGGATAAATCTATGCTAGTTTTCACCATCAGATGAACTCCTAGATTGTAATTAGCTTAACTTCAAATGAAATGACCACTTATGGAACTCCCAGTCCCATATGAAGAAATGGCAGTCTCAATGTGATCAAAATTCAAACCGACATGAGCATGTACCTTTTTAATGACTTGTGATGAGATACTTTCATGTCTACTCTATCTTTATTCACCAACAAAATACAATAACAGATACTGAAACTCGAAGCATGTGCAGTGCACTGTTTACAACCTGCAATCTAGAAGCTTAAGTTTGACATTCTCCAGTGACAGCAGTTTTAATTTAGAACCTTCCATTCTGCCATTTTAAAAATATGTACTTTCTACATAAAATTCCTAGATTTCAAGTTGGAAATTAAATTCAGAAATCCAAGTCAGTAACATGTTTTATATTAAGCTTAGATTTATGAGTACATCGAAAGCCTTTAGAAGAACACTCTAAGAATCTTAAACTACAGTATCAAGTTACTATTTCTATCCTTGTAGGAAATAGAAGGTGAACAAAAGGTGATTTCTTCAGAACTCATTTCAATAAAACCAGTAACAATCCATGATATAACAAGTGATGTATGTTCTTCTATTCTATCTCCCAAAGAGAGAAAATATAATAAAAATGCAAAGAGTAAATAACAAGAATTAGTAATTTTGTTACAATGAGTTTGCATTAACTGCTCATTACAAATTCCAAAACCTAAGACTTCAAGGATATATCTCCTTCCACAAAGTGATATAAAAATAAAGTCCTATGAATTTATTGTCCCTCAATAGATCCAAGAGGTCTTGTCACAAAGGTATTGCAACTCCTATAGCATGAAGTAGAAGAACATGTCAGAATACACATATTGCATCAAACAACGGACAGCAATATTAGGTGGCAAGTATCAAGCCTAAATGATCCGCTCATGGATAAATAAATACAAATTAGGAACCCATCCATACAATGTTACATTTCAAAAGTAAAAAAAGACACTAAAATCCTATTATGTTCTTAAAACAAATAACATATGATAACAAGATACTAAAAAATATTTCACTTACACGTTCTTCCTAACAAAACCAAAGAGCACCCACCAACAAATTCAAAATAACAACATTACTAAATAAATAAAACACCTTGTTTTCAATCATTGACAGGTCAATCTGTCCCTAATTCACAACTACTCATTGCACATTCCATATAGCAAGTTTCACAATTATCAACCAGAAAACAGGAATCAAATTAATAATATAAAAAAAGAAAACAACAAAATACCTTGAGAAAGCAAGCTCCAGCAAGTGGAACCGACGGCGATGCTGGATTTGAGCCTCGCGGAGGCAATTGCACTGTGAAGTGGCATCAGTGACTCGACACTACCCAGAGCCGAGAGGACTCTGCAGGACAAAAACAAAAATCGAAAATTACCCATCATACATGCAGTTCTTTTATCAGATTCTACAAAACAAGTAAATTTTAAAGAATTTGCGGTTTCAGAGCTAATACCTGGAGGAAGAAGGGACTGCTCTCGGCGTTGAAGAAGAAAAAGGCGAAGGTGTGGATTTTGGGCTCAGCATCTTCTGAGTTAGGGTTTTTGATCGAGCTGCGAGAGACCTTGAACCCGCCATTACAGCTGATCTGCAAATCGAAGCCATTTCTGATTTCTGAGGATTCCGAGCGGTGACGACGACGACGATGACCCTTAAACCCTACAAAATATTGGCTATAATTTAACTTTGATATTCAAAACGATGTCGTTTGATGGATTGTGTTTTTTGTGTTAAACGGCGTCGTGCTTGTTGGTGCACAACCGGGTCCGGTTTGGATCAGAAACCCGTATTGCCATTTCATTTCGTCGTCATCGCCAAAATAAAAACTTGCGTAGTGTTTTGCTGAACCTCCCATTTGTCAGGTGATTTGGTTACGGTTCTACCACTAGCAGAGCAAAAGCAAATCGCGCAAGGAAGAAGAAGAAGACCTAAATCGTCTTCGCCGTCATCTCCAATGGCTGCGATTTTAGCTCGCAAGTCTTTCAATGCTCTTCGCGCTCGGCAGTTTGTAAGAATTCTTTTGCCCTAATTTTTGTTCTTCATTTTCTGTGTTCCGTTTGGTGGCTGAGAAAATGAAGGAAGGGAATTTTTAATTCGAATCGTTGTCGCTCACTATTGTAGAAGCAAGACTTCATATTTACCTTGCAAAATGAAAATCTGTTAAAATTATCGGCGATTACCTTGAATCGGATGGTCTATCCGGAAAACCAAACAATGGTTTTATTTTCAATTTTTTTGGTTGATATTTTTAGATTGCCCCTAGCAAAAGTAGATCATTTCTCTGAAAACTAAGGAGGATTATAATTAGACTCATACTGATTTTGGAAAGGGGTTAATAAAAATTGGAGTTCTGTATAGAGTGGTGAAAGTTGTTTGAGCTTTAGCTACTCTGCTTGATTTTGAGCTGAAATCTTCAATCTATTGAAGAGGCCGAGTCTGTGCGAATAATTCTTGCTATTTGTAGCATAGGTATTTCAAGCAATGTGCGAGGCTAGTCTGATCTTAAATTATTAAATGCACCTGATATTGTAGTATTGGTATTAGGGCAAAGCACATTGCATACTGAAGTAGTGGATACCATTCAGAATCAATTCTTCATTTGCTGCGGAGAATTGCACCCATAGTTAGTCTCTCTTTTTTTGTCATAGTACTGAGTTGGACAAAAGGAATGGCGAAGTTGAAAATGAAAAGGTTGTACATGGAGGTTAAGGGGTAATTGTTAGGCTAGTTGAAGAATAGTTGATTTTCTGTAGTTTACTAGAATTTTACAAAACATGAAAACGAAGGTGTAGGGGGCAATCGTTTTCCTAGGTGAGGAACTCTATGTGAGACAAAATACTGTGTCCATCTTTGTGCGTTGTTCGGTACAAGTTCCATCATTCTCTTCATTCACTATCATTCATGTTTCTTCCCTTACTATTGATCCTGTGTCAACAGTCTCTCCATCTTTGATTTTATTATTTGATTAATTTATTCTTATACATATATCTATATAGACTATATTTCCTTATATGATTCTTCTTCTATCCATTTCTTTTAGGCTATGTCAGGACAAGTCTTACAGGGTACTCAGAATTATGGGCTACGGTTCAATGCACACCCGTTCAGCACCCAGAAAGGTTTCTTTTATGTACTTTTTAATTTGTATTCACACTTTTGCATGTGGATCTGAACCTAAATCATGTGACCAATAATCATATAGAAATGCTTTGACAATCAGTTAGCAAATGAGGCATTCTGGATAATGTATGAGGTGATATTTATTATTATTTCAGGAAACTTAACTTTGATTTTCTGTATTGATTTAATATCATACTATTGCATCCATCCAGAAGATATCTTCAGCAATGTTGTTGCTTATAGGTTCTCATTGATGTAGCTAATACAACTTCATTTGTTGTCATACATAAACATGTGCTCTTTGACATATGAGATACTAATGTCCTAACATAATGTTGTGTGTAATCTGTAGAGGATGAAGAACGGGAGCAACTCGCTAGGGAAATTTCGAAGGACTGGAGCACTGGTATTTATATATTTTGGTGTTCAACAGTAGAGTTTTCAATTTGGTTGTACTTAGTCATTGCAATGAGTAGAGTCTTAAGCTTGTTATGATTTTCTGCAGTTTTTGAGCGAAGCATTAATACACTATTTCTCACTGAAATGGTTCGGGGCCTGATGCTGACACTCAAGTATTTCTTCGAACCAAAAGTCACTGTAAGTGTCTTTGTACACCTATATCAAGCTAAAAACGTGGTGGGGTATGATATTAAGCCTATTTTTTATCATGCAGATCAACTATCCATTTGAAAAGGGTCCTTTGAGCCCGCGATTTCGTGGTGAACATGCCCTTCGACGATATCCTACTGGAGAGGAACGATGCATTGCCTGTAAACTCTGTGAAGCTGTAAGAATTAAATTTCTTGTTTCTAGCCTTAGTTAAACCTTTAATAGATAAATAAAAATGAAAACATGCAAAATAGAATATGATGCTGACATAATGCACTTCTACCCTTGAATAAAATTTCTCTGTTATGCCATGTCAAATGAATTGCTCTTTATCTTAAATACTTGTTGTAGTAGACCACAGCCCACTCCCTGTTTGACATTGCAAAATTGCTGAGGGCCCTATTCTGGAGGCTGCATATTGCTCTTCTAGGAGCAGACAAAAATATTTTGCATTCAGACCAAAATCTTCACAAGTGACCCATTATATATCCAAGAACCAAACCTGATTATGATGTACATATATATGCACTAAGTTAAATTTATTATTACTGTGGGTGCTTTTTTCTGTGCTGTATACAAATATTTATAAACCTTTCAATTTAATTGTCTAACTATTGATGCTCAACAATAGGTTTGTTTTAACATACCATCGTGTGAAACTCTTGAACATGAGTAAATTATATGAAGCTGTGGCCATTAAGTAACGACCTACATTGGAGAATCTCCAGCGGCCTCAAACTTGCAGGGATTGATTTGTATTTTCTGATCAATTGAAGGTTTCTGTTAACTTTCTTTTTTCATAATATATAGCGACCTCAGGGGCCCAAAGTTTAAACTTCAAAACGCTCCCACCCAAGATTTATCACATATACACTTCCATGCACTTTTGTTATTTTAGCCTTTTCAGTCTTGCAATTGATGTGAGCATTCTAACAAACTCATCTCAATTCTGCATCCTTTGCTGAATAGCAATCTGCTCATCAAATATATATTCCAAATATATAGAGTTGTAAACAGCTTTCAGTTTGTGTTTATTTTCATAGATAGAATTTTATGTATAGTTGTGGTGGTTATGTCATATATCTAATGAGGCAATGGTTATTCTTTACTCATTAGATATGCCCAGCACAAGCAATCACAATTGAAGCTGAGGAACGTGAAGATGGAAGTCGTAGGACAACTAGGTAAAAAGACCTCACTTCTCTGTGCACATGTGTGTGCGCCTGTTACTTATTCATCGAATTTTGTAGGTACGACATTGACATGACCAAGTGCATCTACTGTGGGTTCTGCCAAGAGGCATGCCCAGTTGATGCCATTGTTGAAGGACCCAACTTTGAATTTGCAACAGAAACCCACGAGGTGAGTCATAACTTTTAATGATATATCATAAGCATCTGTTTCGGACTTCTAATGGAAGTGATAGTTAATTTAACGAGAAAAATGATATTACTGCAGGAGCTCCTGTATGACAAGGAGAAGCTGCTTGAGAACGGAGATCGTTGGGAAACTGAGATTGCTGAAAACCTCAGATCTGAAAGCCTTTATCGTTGATGCTCCTTTTGTTCTTTTCCATCTATGATTCAAATTTTCTCAACTTTTTGGCACTATGGAAAATAAGATCTGTATAATGGGTTTTGAAGACTCATTATTAAGGAGGAACATGTTGAATATGTTTTCTTGCTACACATTCAAGTTAATGGACGGATCGTCCGGATTAGAAGGAATATGTTATGTTTATGTTTTGAAATTAAAATAGCATAGTACTCACAGGCAGCGAATGCACGAAGCAGAACTCTAGTGCCTGGCTGCGAAAGCATGTATTGGAATTTAATTGATAATTTGCCATATGTGCTTCTTGCATTGTTTATGATCTGTCTCTCCCTCTGATGGCATAAACGAATTTGCGGATTGCGTAGAAGGATGCTACACCTGCATTATGTGCATCTGCATACTTGCTTGTCTTTATTAATTAAACGAATTCGAAGCTAACAAACTCGAAATATCAACTGGGGTCTGAAAATTCACTCACCTCTGAAGGCATGATAGAGAAACATAGGCATGATAGAGAAACATATGACCTATCTAGTACATAAGCCACTTGTTTCGCAGACCAGCAAACTCTATTATGACAAACTGACTTACTAGAGCTGCAATATTATTTCTGATATGACAAACTGACTTTCGTTATTGTCTCGATGTCTTATAACGCATTCAATTTACTATAATCGATTTCATCCCCATTTGAGACTCAACTAAGTCTTTCTCATATGGTAATGACTTCCACCAAACGAGCTCCCTCAAAGCCCTCCCAACACTTCCTCTCACCTCTCCAACATCTTCTCGAGCTATCTTGAACAACACACCCCCTTTTGATTGTGACTGGCTCTCAAAAATTGCATTGTTGGTGTTGAGTTTTAACGCCCCCGATGCCAGAGGCTTCCATATCGAGATCCTGCACCTTGGGACAACTCACCTTCTTTATGCTAAACCGTCTCGATTCTTCCTCACCTCTGATTATATTTGTTGCATAGCCGAAATCACTCCCATTGTCTCCCCAAACCCCACCATTTTCCCGACTAGGCTCCATCATCACATGTATTCCATATACCTCAACTTAGGTAAATAGCTCGGGCCAATAGGGTCTCAGCCTTCCTGTTAACAACCTAGCAACCTAATCAACCACACCCCCACAAGCCATTGCTAACAACTCCTTAAGCTCAAGTTTTAGGTAAGTAAACATTGCAAGAAGAATTGTAACAAATAGGGCATCTAAAACCGGTTGTCCTAATATAAGGTTATTAGACCATTGTTATCAAGAATGCATTAAGTTGGTTTAATTAATGTACATAATGACTATGTAGAGAATATATTACACTTATTTTTGTTAAGCAAATAATAACAATTTAAATAAAAAATAATTTACATTTTCACAATTTAATTGATACAAACAACATTACATGAAACCTACAAAATTGAAGGATATTGAAGGTTTGCTCTCAAAGGGGTCTCGGCTAGGGTTTTTCGCGAAAGAGGCTATTATGGCGGCGGAGTGTGGAGTTCGCCGATTTCTGGAGGGAGTCGCACTGATCGGGTTGGGCGACGGAGGCGGACCGAGATATGGGCAGGCACGAGTTAGCTCTTTTCGCAAAGGTGTGGTTGTTTTAACGGCGGTGGGATCTGGTTTGGTGAGCATAATTGGGTTGCTGCGAGAAGCGAGGGTGGAGAGTGGGTTATGCTGCTCTATCGGCAATGGTCTTTGGCTGCGGCGGGATCTAGTTGGGTGAGCAGAGGGTGGTTGTTGTGGGAAACGAGGACAAAGTTTGGTTTTTGATGTTTTGTCCGCAAGGGGCTGTGGCTGATGGTGGGATATGGTTCGACGAGTGGCGGCGGTGGCCGACGGTTGGAGGAGGTCGATAGAGAGAAAGTCATGATGAAGAGAAAAAGATGGACAAGAATGACACAGGGGGCGGCGGTGGGAGCCGAGGCTAGTACGGGAGAAAGTACAAAAAATGGAGAAGGGTTGGTCAAGGAGGGGCTGGTCACCCTTACGGGATGAGAAGTAGAACAACAAATAGAGGCGAAATGGGGGGTCTTGGGTGGTTTCAGTTCTATGTTTTAAGTCTTTTTTTTTTTTTTTTTTTTGTTTTTTTTTTGGTTCCTTTTTGGTTTTTTTTTTTTTTATTTTTATTCTTTTT
>JAYMTK010000758.1:0-19437 GCA_036897405.1 Pelargonium myrrhifolium
TGCCCAAAAACACATTTTCGTCCATATTATTAAAATTCTGTTAGTTGTTGTTAGATTGAGTAAATAAGAAGCATGTACCTACCACATGACTTCATCATATTTCTTAAACATTCATATTTGCTATAAATATTTACAACTTAAGAAAATCATGAAAAATGAGCATGAACTAAAATGTCTAATTAGAAAAAAAAAATTATTGGATATTATGTTTTCCAACTAACTCCAAATCATATATAACTAGATGGGACCCCGTGCGATCGCACCGATAACTATATATACTAAAAACGTGTTTATTTAACTCAAATTTTTTGAAATTATAATACAATAAATAAATTATGTCACACCTTGTAATTTGAAATATATTGTATCAATTGAATGTAAATACTTCATCAATTATTTATACAACAAAAACTGTATAAACACCTCTTACAATTGTTGCACTTGCCCTATATTATATTCAAATTTATCACTAATAACTAACTGAAGACATCTTTTTAATTTTCTATTTTTTCTTCCCAATGAGCATGAACCACATATAGCTCATATTGGAAACAAAAGAAAGATTTGTAAAATTTGGAACAAAATATAAACTTAAAACTTAATGGTTCAAATTTAAATCTACATATATATGTGTTAAAGTTGGTGAGGAAGCATTACAAATTGTCACCTCATCAACTTTAACAATTTGAAGCATTCTCCTTACTTCTAGCTAAAGTGCCCTTCCACATGTCATCGGTTACACAAAATCACATATTAACTAATAACAATTACTAATAGTAATTACTATAGCAATCACTATCTTGCTTTAGTTTATAGCAAAACAATTTATGGTTTTATAGAAGTTACTAACTCTCCCAACTCTTCTTTTTTCCGATGTGAGACATTTTATCAAACTTCTTAACCTTATATATCATTTTATCACTCCAT
Source organism: Pelargonium myrrhifolium (assembly GCA_036897405.1). Classification (NCBI taxonomy): domain Eukaryota; kingdom Viridiplantae; phylum Streptophyta; class Magnoliopsida; order Geraniales; family Geraniaceae; genus Pelargonium; species Pelargonium myrrhifolium. The sequence goes on from JAYMTK010000758.1 coordinate 928, forward strand.
GTTTCTTTCAAGTTTTCAATGTGGGACTAAATTCACAAGTCATTTTTTTTTCTTTTTACATAATCGTTTTTCTATCATCAATTCAACCTTTCATTACAAAGTTCTTTTCAACTTTGATTTTGCGTATCGAATTCCTACCAAAACAACAACATATTAGTTCATATGAATCATTAACATATGAATCTTAAATTTAAACATTTATTGAAAATGATATCTAAATTTTGAAATATAAACTTATTTTTTTCTAAAATATTCAAGTGATCTCACGGTAAGTTTTATTTTAATTTTTAAATAAATATGCAAAATATAATATCAAACGCAATTAAATAATCAAATTAATAATATTTTAGTTATGAATTCTTACTACCGTGTGTCGCATGGAGATGAAAACTAGTTGATGTTAAGTTTGAGAAGAAAAGATGCTCCAATTTGTAACTTGAAAAGATGGGAATGTGGATGGTCCTTTTTGCATAATTATTGTGTGTTGGCAAGGATGGACCCCCAAATTTAATGGTATGAGGCTATAATTGGATCCATATCAACATCACTAAGAAGGCACCCAACATTGCCACCTATCACACATTTACTCAAACACAATTCATTCATAACATATTACATTACATGCACATACAAATTCATGTCCATCCCCATTTGCCTTCACTCCACCTCAACATTAATTTTAATATCTTCTTCTTAGATTTGTATGTTAAATTCCATGCCACTGGTTTCAACTAATATTAATTATTCTCTGTTGTATTTCTGATAAATGTTGAATATTTTGTCAATATTACAACTTTTAAGGATTATTATAAGTTTTATTTGTATTTTGTACGCGGAAATGACTCCGTCTAGGCACAATCAACCCTACTTCGCTCCCGTGTTGGGATGTTGGTTCAAAACTATTGGTAAAATTTCAATTTATCCCCAGAACTTTCGAGTATTGATTCAATGCAATTTGATCTTTAAACTTTTTTTTACTTAAAAAAATATTTAGCCCTTAAATTTTTGTTTCAACTCAAAATTTTCTTTAAACTTTTAAATATTAATCCAATTTGGTCTCTAAACTTTTGATATAAAATCTAATGACAAGCACCATTTAGAAGCAATATTTAAAAATACAGTAACCAAAATAAGTCCAAACTCAAAAATTTCGAAACCATTTTGAATCAAACAAAAATTCAAATACCAATCTAAATCTAATCCCGAAAATTGGAAGACCAAATTGGGTTTTTTTATCGAAGATAATTGGTTTAACTTGTCTGAACCGACAAAAACAAAGGGTTAAATTTTGATTCTCTCACAATCATCTTTGTTGCAATTCTTACATAGGATGGATATTTGGGTAACTATCCAAAAGTAACATCCCCATCCCACCATTATCAATGCTTTTAATAACCAATATCTTCACACTTAAATTTCAAAATAAATACCACATATCACAATAAATAATTGAAGCAGCCCTAAAATTGGGTGAATCCAAGCCAAAATAACAAACATATTTAAACATGACAGCTCTTTCTCCTTTTTCAGAAACAGTACACAACTATTTGGTGTGAATCTTTGTTCTGCTTTTACAATCATGACAATATTTGCTTCAATTAAATTAAATTGATACATAATAATCTACCTTTTATCTTGTTCATGTACAACCATCAAATTAACCCCATCTCGAATAAATAAATAAATGAAAATAAAAATCAACGCCTGCACCTAGAAATGGAGCTACAACCACGGTTGTAGGGGTTGGCCTGTGCTCCTGCCTGGCAATTGTAGTAGGAGGCGCCGCGGCGAGAGCAGGGCACAGTGTTCCTATGCAGCGCACCGTAGCTGATGTAGCTGCTGGTAGCTAAGATGCGCCGGTTGATCTCCGAGTCCATCTGGAACTCCAACTCGCCGCCGTCGTACCCCGCCGATCTGGTGGTCATCCACCCCACCTCTCCTGCCTGGACGCTCCTCATCGCACAGATCGCCACCGCAAAGGCGCAGATCATTAACATGATTGATGATGAGAAATTAGTAGCCATCGAACGGTCAAGCAAGCGAGCGAGCGAGCTTCCTTCGTTCTTTTGATGATGAATCTTGATTTCTTCTTCTCTTCGATCGGCTGCTGCTGCTGTGTGGGTTTTGGTTTGGGTTTGGTTTTTAAGACAAGTAGGCTACAGCTATGACTGAGCTAGCTAGGTGGGGTGGGACTTTATAATTGGCTCCGTGTTCTGAAATACCCTTTTCCTGTCTTCTTATTTACGTTTATGCCATCCAAGCCAGGCGTTGTTTTGAAAGTTCCACCCACTCCCATCCCATGCATTCCACTCCACTAATGGACTATCTATTCTATTGTGTGATACACATAATTCAAGTTTCCGCGTGGAACAAAGACAGCTATTATATATATCATGACTTCGGATTTGTTAGCTAATTCTAATTCGCTGAGGTGGAAGCCTCTACACTACACTCCTGCTTTATTTATTTATTTTTGGTGTAATTAGAGCATCCGCATCAAAGGGATTCAATTTGAGTCCCTAATGGTTATATTTTAATATTTTGGTGTGCCACATAGGATAAGGGCTCAATTAAATTTGATTTCTACATTGATGGGACTCAAATTGAGTAACAAATTAAAAAAATAAGAGTAATCATTAAGGTCCAAGGACCTCTTTTGAGGGCCTAGACCTCTTAGAGGTTTTTCCACATCAAAGGTCCCAATATTTTTGAGGACCTATTGAAGGTCCCAATGCATTGAGGACCTTCAATGTGGATGCTCTTACACTAGACACCTTTAAACTATGTTTGGCGACTTTATACTATCTTGAACTCTGCAAAAGTTTTTTCGTCTTGATAGGGTTAAAAATTACAAGAAATGGCTAAAATACCCTTTCTGAAATCCTATAATAGTGAAATATTATGTAATATTTTCTAAAAAAATCTGATCCTCATTCCATCTCCTTCTCTCACATTACCAGAGACAACCATCGGCGTCAGACCTGCGCCGGCCTCAGACCTGTCGCCTTTGACATGGTTGAACTTCCTCTAGCATGGCCGAAATTTGTCGCTGAAACCAGATCTGGCGTCGCCAAATTCGGGCCTCACCGTTGTCGTGGTCGCCTCGCCTCGCCTCATGGTTGCCGGCTTGAGTGACAAGTCTGGCCTCGCCTCGTCGTGGTTGTGGCCGCCGGCTCGAGGCTGGCCTCGCCGTGGTCGTGGCCATTGTCGCCGAAGACCAAATCTGAGCCTAACTATAGTTTCATTTTTGTTAGGGTTTAGTTATGATCATCTGATTATTTTTGTTTGAATCATTTTCATGAAATGGTGAAGAGTTGCACAAATTGTTCAAAAACAATTTGTAATTTTTTGTATTTGGTTTAAATATTTGTCATTTGTATTTGGGTTGATGAAATGGATTTGATTTCTCTATTCTATTGTAAGGATAAACTTGTTAATTCAATTGTTATAACTAATCAAATCAGAATACACATAACAAATGAGAAAATTAAGGAAAATTAAACAAATATTTGAGATTTTGAACTAAAAAAATCATAAATTTGAAGTTTCATGTTAAATTTTGCAGTTTCCAGCGAGTTCATGAGTTTCCCGGCGAGACAATGAAGTTTTCGGCAAAGTAGGTTGAAGAATGGCAAATAAAGGGCATTTTGGGGATTTCAAAAATAAATTGATCATGTGCTTGGCACATGATCAAATAGTGTCATTTTCCGTCAAATATAATTGGCAGAAGGACTCTTGCAAAGTTCAGGGTAGTCTAAAGTTATCAAACATAGTTTAAGGGTGCCTTGTGTAATAGTCCATACAACAAGGGTGTCTTGTGTAATTACCCTTTTATTTTTATTATTTTGATAAAAACCAATTCTTTATTGCCAACAAAATCGTTTTTTTTTTCAAAAGGAATAGTTTTTAGGAAAAACTTGTAAGATTATGGCTGAAAACAACTCATATGTCTTAAAATAAATTTCATTCTTTTTATTTTAAGAAAAATTAAGGAAAAATTAGTTATATTTACTTTTGTATCCTAATGATCATCTGTTAAGAGATTCTAACAGACCCGGCCCTAGGCCAGTGCAAAGAGAGCGACGACCCAAGGCCCATGCTGATCAATAGGGGCCCAATTTAAACTAAATTATACCATTAAAATGTAATTTTTAAGATTTAAACACAAGACCTCATATTAACTCAAAACACTCACTTATCAATTAGTGTATATGTTTTTGTGCTTATAATTACTTAGTACATAAAATAAAATAAAATATTTTATTTTTCATTGTTTTTTTAATAATCAAAAAATTAATTTAAGTACAATTAAATTAAATTATTATATTTAATTCCAGTTTCATCTATAAATCCTCTTCTTTTTTTTATTCTTTTTCTTTGAAATAATGTTCTCTTTTTTTCTTCCTCATATATATTACATATATAATATGTCATTTGTCATTTTCCAAATCATGCTTTTAATTTATTTTTTAAGCGTTATATATCAGACCTCATCAATACCAAAATGAGTGTTATGTTTTTTGTTTATTTCTGTTTTAACATACTATCTCCGTTTCAAAATAAGTGTCGTTTTAGAGTCCAATTTTTGTTTTAAAATAAGTATCACTTTTTACTTTTAACAAACTTTTATACATGAATTTCCCATATTACCCTTTAGTCATGATTTTATTTTATTTGTCTCATATGGAAGATGAAAAGTTTGTAGGGATAAGTCCAAAAGTAATGATGATTTTTATGTCTTTATTTAAGGGCAAGAAAGTCATTTAACATCTTTTCTTAATATGTGTGAAAATCTCTAAAACGACACTTATTTTGAAACGGAGGTAGTAATCTATGGGGGTGAAGTAGTTGGTTAATACTGACTGCGTGAGTGGATAGATGTTTCGGCTTCGATCCCCACTCAACACACTCATGAAAAAAGGGAAAAATCCTTAACTTGTGAACAAACTTAAAATGAGAATTAGTCTGACTATAGTCAAACAGTTAAAATATGTCAACTGTCAAAGTGCGCACCCAATCTGAAACCTCATGCCGTAGAAAAGGAAAAAAGAAGAAGCAATTAATAATGGCACCAACCAAACCACTCAAAATTACTATATACAAGTAAAACCTTATCCAATTTTTGTCCTATATAAACAACATAGTCTCATCTTCCAATCCTTTCATTTTACTTCCATGGAGGTTATGAACAACAACTTGGAACACAACTTGGTAGATTTGAGATCTATAATCCAAAAGCAAGAGAAGAGAGTCCAATACTACGAAACAAGTGCTCTTCACCAAACCATCTTCTACTTCATCTTTCAACTCATCATTTTACTATCCATTTCTCAATCTTCCTCCTCCATCACTTGCCAAAAATGGTGGATACCTTTCTCTCTTTCTCTACTTTGTGCTTTCATGTTCTTCGTCGTCCACTCGAATACAATCTTGATGTACCTTGAAGCTCAGTTTCAATATGATCTCAACGTCCTCGAGCTCGAAATGATGCGTAGCCGAGGTTACAAGATTGATTCGAACTCGCATACTAATGTGCTCAAATACGATAAGTTTAGGATGTACACAAGGCGTGCTAGGGTTTTTAGTTCGGTGCTTTTGTTGTTTGTTTTCACCGCTATTGTGTTGTTTGCTTGCCACTCTATTCCTTGCGATGGCACGAACTAAACTAGCTATCTCTGGGAGGTTTCAGGTTCGAGCCTCGGTGTTGGTACGCATGCTGATAAAAAAAAGTTCGATGAGTATGTGATATACTCCAATCTTGTTAAATATGTGTTCTAGCTAGAAAAAAGAGTCCTAGGTTTAATAATTTGGAACTTGTTTTCCATGGTGTGTGTGTGTGTTAGGTTTCTTGAAGGTTTTATTACTTGAATTTGGGTTATGTATTTTGAGTTGTGGCTTTGTTGTTTTGAGGGATTGTAAATTTGTTTTGGTTTGTAAGGATTGGAACGATGTACTACTCATTGTTTGTTAATATTTTTATGATATATTTAGTTGTATATATCTTAGCAGCTAACTCTTCATATCACCGACGCTTGTGGGTTAAGCGGTTTATTCGATCTGCCCTGCACTGAGGTCTTAAGTTTGAACTTCGGTGATAGTTGCGATATTGTGAATTATTATAATGTATTGTTATGTTCTTGATCTATTGTAAATTTTTCATCTTTAATTTTTTTTACTTTGATTCCTGAAATCTCTAATATAAGCTCATCTATCAAGTTCCATACAATTTTAAACTCAAAATGGTGTTTAAACTTTAAGACACAAAATCAAAATTGTTTTTATTCAATTATTTTGTTGGCGTGACGATACAACGGTATTAAATGATTCACGTGACCGGCATGTGACATGCGAAGTCTGTAAGTGACGGAAACTAAAACCGATGACTATTTTATATTTATATTTGCATATTATTTTAAGTTTTGGAAAAAACTTGAGAACCAAATCAAGTCCGAACATAAAAGTTGAGGTTTTAATCTTCTTTAGAAAAAAATCAAAAACCAGGTTTCTTATTTTCCTAGAAGTTGCAACTTAGGCTTATTGGTTTGAAATTTGAATTTTGTGCTGAACATGTTTGTTCTTTGTTTATGTTCTCTGTTTCTTGGAAGTTTTTTTAATACACTTGGTTTTGAAATAAAGAGTACCACATATTTGTTTCTTTGAAAAATGTCATTGACCTCAAAATTAATTAAACTTGTAAATGTGATGCACAACCACTCAACCTTATAAGATCATGCCAACACGTATGCTACTTGATATCATCATCCCAATAAAAATATTAAGATTATCATAAAAAATAATATGTATTTGTATTTTCTTGCAAGAAAACCATTTTCTTAATTTCTTCTTATTTTATAACAAACATTTTGTCTTTAAAATAAAAAACCTAAGAGCTAATTCTAAGCTTGTTTAACTTGGTAGAAAGAACCATATAGCTCTTGTAGTTTTCTTGACTCGATTGGGTTTAAATATGTTTTCATAATTGTTTAACTAAGTTTCTGTTGAAATAGTAATTTGTTTTTTTGTGGCAGATTTTTATTGGAAGGGTAGTGTTTCGATAATTGTAATCCATCAAATGATTTTTCGTCAGTTGAAGGTCCAATAATAGTTTTATATTCTAATACGCTTTCTCACGTGCAAGTCCATTTTCGTTTTGCACGTGGCCCATGCACATGTCCACTCATTGTCTTGTGCTGAAATTTTATATGGGTGGCGGCATGATTCGAACCCGAACCTTTAGTCACCAATGCTCTGATACCATATAAAGAACCAACTCAACTAAAAGCTTAAGCTGATAGGTGAAGACCCAATAATAGTTTTATATTCTAACGACAAAAGGAGACTCACACAATAAGATTTCTTGCTATGATTTCTTATGTTTCAAAAAAATTATAAATTTGTTTGATATTAAACACCTACATATTTCGAATAGTAAAATAAAGACTTCAAAATGAGTGAAAGAGTGAATAAACAAACATATTTGTTGGGTAATGTTCATGAAATATTAATGACTCAACAAAAAAAAAAATAGTGTCCCTCATTGATAGGCATCATATTTGTCAGCTTTAACCCATACTCAAAGTCATTGAAGCAAGTGCTATGTGTTTTGTTTTATCTTTTTGAAAGGGAATATAGTCCTTTTAAAGTGGATGGTGCTCTCTAGGTGTAGGACAATGAAATGACTTATTATAAAAGATTTTAAATAATGTGTGGATGAAGATGAATGAATTGGGTCCATATATATCTTTCTTTACATATGTGGTTCCTTCTCATTTCCCATGTCGTTTTCACTTGTGAAAGGACTTGGAATATGTGTGGAGGAAGACTAAGACTATAAACATGCAATAATTGACTTTATAAACATGCAATAATTGACTTTATAAACATGCAATAATTGTTTAGGGGTTAATTGCACCTGTGGCCCCTGGACTTGTTTTTATTTTGCGTTTAATCCCTCAGTCCAATTTTTATTCTATTTCATCCTTGGACTTGTAAAATATTTTGAATTTGGTACTCATTACCTGATGCAACCGGTTTCCGGTCCACGTCATCAAAAAAACTCGACTTGGCAATGCCACGTCATCCTGAAATGCCACGTCATCACTCGCCTACTCATAAATTACCCATTTACCCTTCCGCCTCACAACCATGCATGCACTAGCCTAGAAGGGCACAAAAGTAAATAAACCAGTTGAGTCCTCTCTCCACCTTCTTCTTCCTCAAACCCCAACTTCACTCTCTTCGCTGGTCCATCTCCATCTCTAAACCCTAACTGTACCAAACTCTGTTTCAGAGCTCGTCTCAAAATCCTCGTCCTCTCTCCTCCATGCTCCTCCTCCAGGGACCTCGGATCTACGAGGAAATACAACCAATGGTCCCTGGACTTAGTTTTATACCTCAAACCGACTGCTAGTGGCTCGCCGTCCGGTGATGGAGGTTTCCGGCGGCGATGGATGAGAGGCTCATGGAATTGGCAAAGAATATGCCTATCTTCAAGCCGGGAAAGGCGGGGACGACGAAGCCGCGAGAGAATCCGCCGCCGAAGGTGAATTGTGATTTGGCGTTGTACAGAGCTAAGGTACTAGGGAGGAATTTTAGGTATGAAGAAGCTGCCAAAATACTGAAGAAGGTGAAATTGGTTGCTGATTTTTGTTTCCTTTTGAAATTGATTTGTAAGAAATGATGGATTGATTTGTGATTTGTGATTTGTGATTTGTGATATGTGATTTGTGATTGATAGTGTATATCATTGTGGCCGGAGGACGGGAGGCTATATGTGACTCTGGGGAAGATGTTGTTGAAGCAATTTAGAACAGAAGAAGCTCGAGCTGTGTATGAGATGGGCTGCCAGGCAACTCAAGGAGAAAATTCCTACATTTGGCAGGCTTGTTTTCTCTTCTTTCTCATTCAATTTTTTAACCTAGCTAGTTGTAGTAGAACTGGGAGGATTTATGTTTGACTAAATAATTGTATAACCCTATCTAATGAGCTGTCTATCTAAATTTGCCAATTCATTCATGCTACATAGATTGAAATATATACCCTTACTTGGTGCTCAAGTTAGTTCTTTGATTTACTAGCACCCTTTTGTCACAAGTATGACTTAACTATCACTCATTAAAAACATTTGATACGTCTCCTGCATTTTCATTCCCTCCAAATATCAGGAAATGGGATTCTGATTCCCAAATGGTTAAATGCAATTAAACGTATGAAACAAAATTTTAAATCGACACAGAAAAAATATTCCCATTCCATAAACAAAATACTCAAACACAATCTAAGAAATAGGCTGCCATTCTTAGATGGTAACGATCAATTCTGAAGTATTGCATCAGACGCATGCCGGTCTGTGTTTTTGAAATTAGAAAGTGATTATTAAATAGCTCTCTTGCTCATGCATGCTTCATCTAACAGTGTTTATAGTAGCCTCATGAATTGCTGTTTTCTACCTGCATTTCCTCACCCTTCAAGGTTCACAATTAGATGTGTTCCTGGAACAGTGTTTGGCTGTTTTGGAGAAGAAGGTTGGAAATATAAGGAAAGCTAGAGAACTGTTTGATGCAGCAACATTTGCCAATAAGAAACACGTTGCTGCCTGGCATGGATGGGCAATTCTAGAGCTAAAACAGGGAAATATAAAGAAGGCAAGACAACTCCTTGGTAAGGGTCTCAAATTTTGTGGTGGCAATGAGTATATATACCAAACACTTGCATTGCTAGAAGCTAAATCAGATCGGTTTGAACAAGCTCGGTATTTGTTCAAGCAGGCGACTAATTGCAATCCTAAAAGTTGCGCAAGTTGGCTTGTAAGTCTCAATTGAAGTAAATGCAGGATTATCCAATATGATGTTACTGGTTATGGTATTAACCAAGTCATTCTCTTGTTTCCTTTAAATTTTATGATTTAGGCGTGGGCACAGTTAGAGGCGCGGCAGGAAAATTACCGTACTGCTCGGCGATTATTTGAGGTGATTTATTTTGTTACCTTGATCATTCATTTCCCACTGTCATCACCTTGGGACCAGAATAAGAAACCAGTTTACAAGTTGATAAGCTCATATCATCCCTATTTACTTATTTAATTATACATATCTATATTCTTTTAGTTTCTCCAGAGGGATAAATTTCTTTAATAGTCACTTGCCTCTTTCTTGCAGAAAGCAATCCAGTCAAGCCCAAAGAATAGGTTTGCTTGGCATATATGGGGAGTTTTTGAAGCTAAAATTGGCAATGTTGAGAAGGGGAGAAAACTTTTAAAGATAGGCCACGTGCTCAACCCGCGGGATGCTGTCATCCTCCAGTCTCTTGCTTTGTTAGAATATAAGTACTCAACTGCAGCTCTTGCTCGGGTGCTGTTCAGGAGAGCAGCGGAATTGAATCCAAGGCACCAACCAATATGGATCGTAAGATATTTTTTTCATTAAATAAATTTGAATGATGATCTTAATTAATATAATCTTCACTGATTCTAGATTGATTGATTAACTATATTTAGCAAATGAAATCTAAGTGTGCAATATGAATATATTTTCATTGTTTATGACTCTATGTAGTACCATATATGATCCTCATATTGGAAACTTGTTAGTCCTCTGTTTGTACTTCTGCTGGTGTATACAGGACAAACCTTATTCATCACAGCACCGTACATATGGACTATTATATTCTTTTCTTTTTTCCTTACTTTCTATATGCATGTGTACGAGTGCATTTTTTTTTTTTAAAACTTTTTACATGCATTGATTGTTTCATAAAACAGAAGTAAAACTCCTCCTTTCCTTAATAATCCTTGTTGAGAATCAAATTATAGCGTTCCTCTGGACAACTGATTAATTGAAGTTTTTGGGTGTTAAGGCTTGGGGGTGGATGGAATGGAAAGAGGGAAACATAGATAAAGCTACTGAATATTACCAGAGAGCCTTGTCAATTGACTCAACTACTGAGAGTGCTGCTCGATGTCTACAGGTGATGACATGTCATATGATTTAAGTGTTTGCTTGTATTTTCTAACTGATACTTGTAGAGTATGCTTTTTTACGGGAATGGCATTACTGATAATTATCTTAATGTCCCTGGTCGCAGGCTTGGGGTGTTATGGAGCAAAGACGAGGCAACTTATCAGCAGCTCGAAGGCTATTTAGGTCCTCGCTGAATGTAAATTCGCAGAGCTATGTAACATGGATGACATGGGCGAAAATGGAGGAGGATCAAGGAAATCCTATTCGTGCTGAGGAGATCCGTAACCTGTACTTTCAGCAGGTCAGTAATACTTCCACATTCTAAATATCAATTTAACATTATGATTCCTTCTGTGAATCTTGAATTATCATTGCTATTATCTTATTAAGTCTTTGAGACGTATCCACCCGTCAGGTAGGAATGACAACGGGATGGGTTCGGGGCGGATTTTAAAATACCATTCTCATCCCCGTTTTCATTCTAAGATTAATATTTTGTGTGTTGCTGCAACAAACAGCGTACGGAGGTAGTGGATGATGCTTCATGGGTTATGGGATTCTTAGATATCATAGATCCGGCACTTGACAGAATAAAGAAACTGTTGAACATGGATCAGTACACATTCAAGGGAAAAGATACATTGAGATATATAGCTGAAGCTAATGCATCAAGATCTGAGGAGGAAATAGCTGCCATGGATAGTGGAACCGGGTTTGATTTGGATGACTTTGTCCGGAAAAAGCTATCTATCAGTCCATCGAATCTCGAAGATATGATGATAAGAACCAATGCTCCTTCAGCATCTGGGGGAATTAGTCCCCCTAAAATCTGGAGACCTAAAAATAGAAGTACCACATCAATGTTACCTCAGTCTAGTGTTTAGAACATTGTGTGAAGTACATATATATTGCCAAGGTTCATGCTGTACTGGTTGTTGTATGTTGTAACTGTAAAATGAGTTTGGTGTATTACCTCTAGGAAAAGAAAGTTAAGAGGAAGATCTGTAAACAATGATCACAAGTATACAATGTATATTTTTCTGAACTCCACTCCTTTAGTACATGCGGTAGAGAAGAAAAAATATCTCAGCTAAACTGATCAGGCCGAGTAAAGTCCAAATTAGAGGATGATATTTCATTGATTATCACTCAAAGAAGTCTTAACAAATTAATACAGAGTAATTTCAATTTGAGTGTCTTGTTTCTCTTTCCTACCTTTTGTACTAAATGTGTCTTTTCATTTGTAAAAGTTAATTGTGCATTAATTATTGTTAGTAGTTTTGTAATAAGTTGGTACTCTTTAAATTTGTTACCATACATGGTGATGCGCTTGCTTTTCTTAGTCAACGCGGCGCACTAGAATGTCGTTTGTCGTCTTGTCCAAGTGTTAGGGAGATGTCCCAAGTATTTGATATATCTAAGTCTTACGTTCTCTTCGTGTCAAGGTCCAATGTCCTGGTCCTGGATCGGGTCTCGCTTCGAATTTGTGACCTGCGTTCACAACACACTCAAAGAACGAGGTACCTGAGGTGTTCTCGAGACGCCGCCTCAGGCATGAGAATGAGATCTCAGTCGGGATACACGAAGGCTCTATAGAGTTTTTTAGAGAAAGTAAATCTCTAATAATGAACTTACCTCTCTCTTACCAAGATAGGGTTTATATACCTTTCTCCAAAAGGCGCCACGTGTCATCGTGTGATTGCCCAGTTGGTGGAAGTGGAGTCCACTTGGGGACCCTTGATGGCTTGAGCATTCAGTTCCCCAAATGCGCCTTGCGTTTTACCGGGTGTGCCCAAGGTCTCTCGCCTGTCTTGGACGGGTGTGGATGTCTCTTGGAGCCTTGAGAAGCCTCTACCGTGCACCGTAGCGTCCTAAGGTCTCACAAGCTTGTGATAATCTCGTTGAGTGCGTCACTCGTCCCTCGGGGCAGCTTTGCATGGTGTGTTGGTGCTCTCGGGGGCCTACAATATGATCCCACGACTTAGGGTGGGTGTCGTGATGACCGTGATCATCGTGCTTGGTCTTGGAGTTGACATTTGAGCGAAGGGCTTTGAGGTCGCGACATGGGGCTCTGAGGTTGCAACCTTAAACTCTCGGTGCAAACCACGTCGCGAATTGGGGCATGAGGTCGCGACTTCACGGTCTTGTGGATGACGAGTTTCGAAGTTGAGGTTTTGGGGTCGTACACGCCGAGGTCGCGACATGGGAATTTGAGGTCGTGACCTCGGAGTCTCATGTTGACAAATTTGAGGCCTTGCACGCCGAGGTCGCGACCTAGGGTCCTTGTGGTTGACGAGATTCGTCGTGGTGCCTTATACGAGCCTCGGAGTTGAAGTTTTGAGTTCGTACACGCCGAGGTCATGACATGGGAGTTTGAGGTCGCGACCTCGGGGTCTCATGCTGAAGAAAATTTGAGGCTTTGCAGGCCGAGATCGCGATATGGGAACTTAAGGTCGCGACCTCGGGTCCTCGGGGTCTCATGTTGACGAATTTGAGGCCTTGCACGCCGTGGTCGCGGCATGGGAACTTGAGGTCGCGACCTCGAGTCCTTGTGGTCGATGAGCTTCGTCGTGGTGCCTTAGATGAGCTTCGGCTCCATGACATGGTATCTTGGAGTTGGCGTCTTGGATGACCTCACGCCTCCATGACTTGGTGTCTTGGAGTTAGCGTATTGAACGACCCCATGGCTCCATGACAAATTGGTGTCTTTGGGTTGGCGTCTTGGACGACCTCATGGCTCCATGACTTGGTGTCTTGGAGTTGGTGTCTTTGTCAACCTCATGGCTCCATGACTTGGTGTCTTGGAGTTGGCGTCTTGGTCGACCTCATGGCTCCATGACTTGGTGTCTTGGAGTTGGCGTCTTGGTCGATCTCATGACTCCATGAGTTAGTGTCTTTGGATGAGCCTTGGAGTTGGCGTCTTGGACGACCTCATGGCTCCATAACTTGGTGTCTTGGTTGACCTCATGGGTCCATGACTTGGTGTCTTGGAGTTGACGTCTTGGTCGACTTCATGGCTCCATAATTGGTGTCTTGGACGAGCCTTGGAATTGGCGTCATATCGAAGGCTGTCGTGCTTGTTCGGCAAAGTGAAGAACACCCAAGATGACTTGACTTGGACGTACACTTTAGGAGCCGACGTGCAGTCGTTAAGCATGGAGTGTGCCTTTGGAAGTGTTGCGCAGTCGAGAGACATGGCGCGCACCTTCGAGCCTGGCGTGTGGTCAATGACATGGCGCACGGTCGAACGTCATGGTGAGGTCGCGACACGGGTGAAGCGAGGTCGCGACATCAAAGTCTCAAAGCAAATGATGTCGCAACATGAGGTGGCGAGGTTGCGACATCGAAGTCTTGGAGCAAACGAGATCCAATATGTGGAGCTATGGTTCGGGCATGAATCCATGGAGCCGAGTGTCGGGAGCAAGTTTGTGAACTTGCTTTCGTACCGTGGTCGTGACGTGGCGCTCGGACGCCACGTGTCATGTTTTTATTTTTCATAAAACTTGTGATTTTTTGGTAGCATCAGTTGCTCTCCACTCCGAGTGATATTGATTTATTGATGTTGCTTGGAGTACAAGTGTTGTATTATGTGCCTTTGCTCGGGCGAGTTTTCTCAAATTTCCCATACTTAGGAAATATTTGGGACTTCTCCCTTTTGCTTTCCAACACTTGGTTGGACTCGTACGCCTTTGCTCGGGCGAGTTTTCTCAAATTTCCATTCTTAGGAATTTTTTGGACTTCTCCCTTTGGTCCTCCAACACTTGGTTGGACTCGTACCCCTTTGCTCGGGCGTTGCCCTCGGGCGAGTTTTCTCAAATTTCCATACTTAGGAAATTTTTGGGACTTCTCCCTTTGGCTCTCCAACACTTGGTTGGACTCGTACGCCTTTGCTCGGGCGTTGCCCTCGGGCGAGTTTTCTCAAATTTCAATACTTGGGATAGTTTTGGGACTTCTCCCTTTGGCCCTCCAACACTTGGTTGGACTCGTACACCTTTGGTAGGGCGTTCCCCTCAGGCGAGTTTTCTCAAATTTCCATACTTCAAATTTTTTTGAGACTTCTCCCTTTGGCTCTCCAACACTTGGTTGGACTCGTACGCCTTTGCTCAGATGTCCTTGTCTCATCTCTTTTTCGATCTGACACCTTATTTACTTATTTTTGTATTTGCATATCTGCAACCTGGTTTTTCTCGTCGGCGGTGGGAGAACTTCGACTAGGATCTGGCTGTTCGTTGGACCTCAGGCGGTCACGGTCTCGAGAGACAAGGTCTCATCGACTATTGATGTTGGAGCTTGGGTTTGAGGAGGATGAGAAATTGCTCTTGTTCCGTCTGTTTATCTAGTATGTAATGTTGTTGGATTGTACTGCAACTTTGTTCTTGCTATAGATATGTAGTAAGATGTTTTGTAATTATGGTTTTGTAATGAATGAAGAATTTTTGTGTTTGGATTTGTGTTGGTGATGAGAATGGTGTTTGTGTTGTTGAAACTCTTGTCGTTTTGTGTTGAATTTTGTCGAGTGTTTGGGGTTGCGAGGTCATCTTGGCGCGAGGTCGTCCTGGTGCGAGGCTGCTTGGCGCAAGGTTGCCTCGACACGAGGTTGCCTTGGCGCAGGGTCGCCTTGCACATGGTTGTCTTGGCGCGAGGTCTTTGAACTTTGTGGCCCTCCAACACTTACCCAATTTTGAAGTTTTCCTCCTTGTTTGGATGTCCTTTGCCATGTTCCAACACTTGGAAATTTTTGAGAAGCTTGGAACTTTTTGGGTTTGTGCTCTACCCATTCCCAACTCCAACACTTAAAAACTTTTGGGTTTGTGCTCTACCCATTCCCATCCCCAAAACTTAGAAATTTTTGGAGAAATGTGGAATTTTCGGGTTTGTGCTCTACCCACGCCCAACCCTAACACTTGGAGATTTTTGGGGAAGTTTGGAATTTTTGGGTATGTTCTCTACCCATGCCCAACCCCAATACTTAGAGATTTTTGGGGTTTGTGCTCTATCCATGTCTAACCCCAACACTTAGAGATATTTGGGAAGGTTGTAATTTTTGGGTTTGTGCTCTACCCATGCCCAACCCCAACACTTGAAAACTTTTTGGAAGGTATTTGTCTTTCCGAAACTTAGTGGGATTTTAGATTTTGTGTTCTACCCCTCTTCCACATCCAACCCCAACCCAAACACTTGAAATTTTTTGGGAATGTTTGGAATTTTTGTGAACGCATGGTCGACATATGTGCGAGGGCGCGAATGTATAGGCGCGGTGACAATGTTAGCGCGAGGACGCGCGGAGTCGTCGTGAGCGTGGGGTCGCATGATCAACATGAGCGCATGGGTGCGAGCGCAGGGACGCGGTGTCGATGTTAGCGCGATGGTGCATGGTTGACATGAACGTGAGGGTGCGTGGTCGACATGAGCGCACGAGGGTGCGTGGTCAACATGAGGTCGAGGGCGCATGGTCAACATGAGCGCGAGGGAGCATGGTCGACATAAGAGCGAGGGCGCGAGTGCGGGGGTGCGGTGTCGACGTGAGCGCAAAGGTGCGAGGGCTTGTGGTTGACATGAGCGAGAAGGTGTGCGATCAACATTTATTTTGACACTTAGCCGAATTTGGAGTTCTTTGCTTTCTTTGGGGGAACCCGCTCCTATGGGAGGTGTCGGTGGTTGGCACGTTGTTTTGCCTTCGAGTGGGGTGACACACGAATGCCTCATACAAGGAGTAAGGTCACATGTTATTGTATTTGTCCTCGTTGGATTGTGTTAATCTCCATGGGTGTCATCCGCGTAGGTCGACATCACACGAGCGATCATTGCTTGGAGATATGCTCACTCCTTCCCTTCGTGGGAATGTGTTTAGCACGGGCTCTCCATGGGTATTATCCATGTAGTTTGACATTGCATGGACGACCATTACTTGGAGATATACTCACTCCTTCCCTTCGTGGGAATGTGTTCAACACGGGCTCTCCATGGATGTCATCCACGTAGGTTGATATCGCATGGACGACCGTTACTTGGAGATATGCTCACTCCTTCCCTTCGTGGGAGTGCGTTCAACACAAGGTCTCCATAGATGTCATCCACGTAGGTTGACATCGCATGGACGACTGTTACTTGAAGATATGCTCAATCCTTCTCTTCGTGGGAATGTGTTCAACGCGGGTGTTCGCCTTTCGAGCTAGGCCGCTCGTGAACCAATCTTGGTGGGGTAAATCGTGTATGCCAATCTCATTTGATGTTGCACTAACATTGTATATAGGAGGAAACCAAATTCATTTCATTGATAGATATTTCTTACACTTGAAGTTTTACAAAAGATGTCTCTTTTGATTATAGCCTCCATGGCTTTCTTAGCATAAGTCCTATGCTACTTAGATACTTCTTTCTTTAACTCGTCGAGGCGAGATTGCCTCGGAACTCTATGAGCCTACCAGAGCCCATTTCTTTTTCCACGTATTTAATGAGGTAGTAGCATTCCTTGATGGCATGGCCGAAGCACTTGTGAACAATGCAATATTCTTCGGGGGAGTCTCCCTTGATCTTTCCCTCGGGGGTGTTTGCTGGGAGGTGTAAATTCTTTGAGTTCTTGACATGCTCGAATATGCGCTTCATGTTTGCAGAGAATGGAGGAAAATTCTTCTGAGTGATAGGCATTCCCTTGTATAGGGCGACATTCTCGTCGCAAGCTCGATGATGCAATTTCGTCATTGGTGCATGGGTTCATTATTGTCGTCCCTTTGAGGCGTCTTGGGTTAGGGGCCAGGTTGGCCTTGCTCTAGCTCTCGAAGGGGCCTCACCCATTTTCCTTTTACTCTTGTCCTTTTGGTTCGCGTCTCTCTTGGCCTTGTTTGGGTGGGGTGTGCCATGTTGCTTTTCTCTTTCTTTGGCTGCAAGTAGTCCCTTGATCTCTTCAATCTCCTACTGTAGCTTGACTACAGGTGCGTTGCTTTAGGGGCATTTTTCGACGTCGTTTGGGACATCTCCCTCTTTCTTTTCGCCAAGTTGCTCATGGTCCTTTCACGTGGCCCTTGTAATGCTTAGAGAGGGTGCTTCCATGGAATGGCGCGAGCATGGCATATGATTCTCTCCTTTGTTGGGAGAATGATGAGCCAGTAGGGTAACCAGTCGTTGGGTGGTGGCCATGTTATCGGTGACGGCTTGGACGATCTCCTGACTTGCCTATTCAGATGGTGGGGCAAATCTTTGCACCAAGGTGGGGAATGGAGCTCCCATGGTTGTCCCGTCCCCAAGAGGCGAGGTCGGAGACACATGTGACTCTTGGTCTTAGTGACCTTGAGGCATGTCATGAGGTGGACGGTGATTGCCTAATACTTGGGTGTAAGATCGTTTTTCTCTTGTGACTGGGGGTTTGATGTGTTCACCCAAGCTATTTCGTGTGTGGGGCGCAAGGCTTGAATCTTGTGCTTCTCCCATGACTTCATAGTAACGACGATGATGGTTGGTGAGTCCCCGACAAGTATACCGGTTTCGCACAAGTTGTAAAAGACTGTGAAGTCCGGATTATCGATCCTTAGGGAGTCATGAGTGGGTAAATTAG
>JAYMTK010000759.1:0-19435 GCA_036897405.1 Pelargonium myrrhifolium
TCTGGCGCGGAGCGCCCGGTTTATAAGACGTGTTACACGTGGCATATTGTGATTAGACCATGTCATATGTGAAATATTTGATGTGTCATGCTTCTTTTATTGACACGTCATTTTGTATAACTTATTTTGTACAATTGTTGGGACATATAGCATTACTCTTTATATAATGATATATTTTATAGGTTTAGTTTTGTGATTAAGGTGGTTTGATGATCACTTTTTATTCACTTATGTACAAAATTTAGGGACAACTTTCAAATAATGTTTTTTAATTCACCAAATTGATATAGGAGTGCATACAGAATATCAATCGAGAAAAACTAGTTTCAAGTGCACAAAAGTACTAATTTGCGACACAAATGAGCTAGAAAGAACAAGAATTGTGTAAGTCAGGTAATTTTTGATTAAACCAAGTCAATTCAATCATAAAACTCATTAAAATTACATTTATACACGCTCTAATAAATTCATGGAAATAAAATATAATTATGTTTTTAGTAGTTTGTTTAGTTGAAACTCATTTTTATTTGATTTTGAATCCATAATATATACACACACACTGGAAAAAGTAGTTGATGCAAGAGCTACGACTGGAGACCTCGATTCCAAGATTGCAATAGAATAGAGTAGAATAGAATATGCTTCTTTTAAGTTTTTTTAGGTTTATTTGCTGCGGAGAAATAGAATATGCGACCTATATTGGAATGGATATGCTGTTACAGAAGACAAAAGAAGTAGAACCAATAATTTAATAGTATAAAGTTATATTGTAGCTTTTTAACACATACTGTATATATGTAGCTAAGCTGGCACTGCATGGAACCAAGATATATAACAAGATGCTCCTAACAATGATGCAGACCCCTCCACTCCATGTTAGTATGCTACTCTATAATTGATGTCTTGTCTTTATCCAATGCTTTTATGTCCAAAAGTCACTCTTTCTCATTTTTGACACTATGCATCTACCAAAATATCCCTCTTTGTATTTAACCTCTTCTCAGGCCACCGTTGTGAGGTCTTTTTAGAAAATGACGTACCGACGTACCTAGATGAAAACTGTGGTTTTGGTTTTGGTGACATAAAGAATCACCATTTCTTATTCTAAGTGAGAATGTTGTTAGTTTTGAGGTACTGGTAATGGATTGTGGTGAAATATTAATGGTTGGTTTGTTTGTCTGTGTTCTTCTGAAAAAGATGTTGCTATCTTTGATATTCCTAACAGGCCAGCTTGACACACACTTGATCTATAGTTATTTCCAGTGTTTCACCAATTTGATAAAATAAAAATAAATATATATAAACCTTGATCATGTTGGTTATTATATATATATATGTTGATGGAAGAACATATACATTGACATATCCCAAGCAAGCCAGGTGTTTGTACCATCTACCCAAGGTTTAATTATGACTCAAACAACATACATAGCCTTAATTTGATCTGAATCAAGGAGTTGTTTATGGAGTGAAGACAGATGAGACTGACTGAGTCAGGTCCATTACAAGCCATTTCTTGGATTTGTACTATACAGAGTTCACTGTGTTGAGGTTGTCTTGGGTCTTTAATCGATTCACTCAATAGTTTTCTTTGAAAACCATACTGGTACCAAATCCAAGAGCAAGGAGTGTAGTATATACAACATTCTTTCATTTTCAACTACACTTGACATGCTACTCTCAAAGCATTTGGTTAATCTTCTATATATAGTTCTCAGCAATCACCCTAAGCTAAAGACCTCAAAATTAATCTATTTATGTACCTCAATTTCAAAAAAGACACACTCTTCATGCTATGACACCGCAAGGTTGAGCCTGTGCAGTCGCAGCAGCGGGATTGGGCGTGGAAGGGGCCGGGGCTACACTCGAAGCAAAGACTTTATCTGACTTCCACTGAGAGTCTCATGTTTAAGCAAAGCTTTAGCAAGTGCATGATGCTACCTTTTATGGGTGGTGAGGATGGTTTTTGCATTGTTGTAAGCCCTTTCCAATAAGTTGTTCACTTCCTTGTCGATGAGGAGCCTCGTCTCAGTACTACTCATACTCCTCCCATCTTCATCATAATTGTGAGTGGCAAGACCTACTTCTTTGCTCATACCATACTTTGTAACCATGTCCCTAGCAAGCTTAGTTGCTTGCTCCAGATCAGAAGATGCACCGGATGTGACCTCATTTTCTCCAAATATCAGCTCTTCAGCCACTCGTCCACCCATGCAGACGTCGAGGCGAGCAAGCATCTGCTTGCAAGACAGAGTTGTTTCATCCTCATCAGGCAATTGGGCTACCAGACCAAGTGACATCCCTCGCGGAACAATGGTTGCCTTGTGAATTTGAAAAGCCCCGTCAGTATGGATAGAAACAAGGGCATGCCCTGCCTCGTGGTAGGCTGCAACTCTTCGGGCCTTATCGGATATTACAGCAGACTTTCGTTCACTTCCCATCATGATTTAGTCCTTTGCATACTCCAAATGATCCATGGTCACAGCTTTAGCACCATCCATTGAAGCTTTAAGAGCAGCCATGTTCACCAAATTGGCAAGATCAGCGCCTGAAAACCCGGGAGTTCCTCTAGCAAGGATCTTCAAATCTATATCTTCTGCCTTCGTGATCTGTCAAATTAAACAAATAAGATAAAGAAGTTGAGCCTGAACAAAAACTTAAAAGGTAGGCAATAATAATAATAATACCTTTGACAAGTAAACTTCCAAAATCTCTGTCCTTCCTTGAACATCTGGATTGGGAACAACAACATGACGATCAAACCTTCCGGGTCTGAGCAAGGCCTTGTCCAAGGATTCAGGGAAATTGGTTGCACCAACTACAATGATTCCGGTGTCTTGTTGGAAGCCATCGAGTTCAACAAGCAACTGATTCAATGTTTGCCTCATATAATGGGAATCATCTGTGCTACGCTTTCCTCCTACGGCATCTAGCTCATCGATAAATATTATACAAGGGGACTTCTTCCTAGCAGCTTCGAAAAGATTTCTGATTCTGCGCACCCCAACACCAATATACACCTCATCAAACTCACTGCCATTGCAGGAGAAGAAAGGTACACCAGCTTCTCCAGCAATAGCTCGGGCTAACATGGTTTTCCCAGTACCAGGTGGACCAGTAAGCAGAACACCTTTTGGGAGCTTCCCACCTAGTCGAGAGAAACGCTGTAACACAAATCAAAATACCCCTTCATTAATTCATACTAAACTAAACAAAAACACTCAGTATTCTCATATATTATTACCTTGGGATGTTGAAGATAGTGAACAATTTCTTCTAGTTCTGCTTTTGCCTCATCGATACCCTTTAAGTCATCAAATTTTGTGTTAGAAGGCCAGGTAGGTTGCACTTTTTCGTCTCCTAGACCAAATGCTGAAATGTAGAAAAGGAAAACAAGTGAACTGCTTCTCAACAACAACTTTAAAGACCAAAACTGTCATGAAGACAATACTACTATATATACCTCTACCAACTGCCTCTCCAAATCCCTCAAATTGATCCTCAAGAAATGCTTTTATAGCTGATATAATGATGTAGAGTACTACAATTACGCGAATGGTACGCCAAAACTGCTCTTTGTGCCCTCTTTCTGATGATATCACATAAATGGGAGCAGTTTCAGTTCCCAGAGTACCCTCTTTTATAGATTTTTCAACATTCTCGAGAGCTGAAGAGGCGCCCACACTTTCTTCCTGCTTTGCTGTGTTAGCGATACCTACGCATTCATTTGAATAGGATTAATGAGGATAGGGTTGCACAGACTTGAGTAACTCTATTCTGGTTGCCTACCTCTTCGCAGTGTCTTGAGCAACTCGTGATGACTCTCATCCAGACGCTTAACGTGTAGTTTGCGAGCAAATGTGCCAACAAAGCTTGACATAGATCTCTTCTGAAGCCTATCCCCTGCATTGCATACGAACAAAGTGAAATTGAGAAAGGCTTCCACCGGCAAAACTGTGAATGCCATGCCATGAAATTAAGTGTATACCTCCAACTCCAGTTTTATCAAGAGGGAAATGTGTTCCTTCCTGCTTTGCTGTGTTAGCAATACCTACACATTCATATGGATAGGATTAATGAGGAACGAGCATGAGGATAGGAATAGGACTGCACCAACTCGAGTAATTACTCTATTCTGGTCGCCTACCTCTACGCAATGTCTTGATCAACTCATTATGACTTTCATCCAGGCGGTGAACACGTAGTTTGCGAGCAAATGTGCCAGCAAATATCGACTTAGATCTCTTCTGAAGACTATCCCCTGCATTGCATACAAGCAAATAAGTATTGTTGAGACGGACTTCCACTGCCTAAACTGTGAATGCCATGAAATTTATAAGTGCATACCTCCAACTCCAATCTTATCAAGAGGTAAATGAGTTTTAGCAAACGAACTTCTCAACTGTTCCAATCCCAATTCAAATAGAGGCTCTGAAATCTGTCCAACAAAACATGAATCAGCATTGCTACACTAAATTACCATGATTGTGGAACAGTTTGGCACGTGGAGTTTGGAACGTACAGGAACAAAGATTTTTGCGTTTGGTTCGTTGGCGTTCCTTTTTTTGAAACGAAACGTTGCGGAACAGAGATCACTACTCGGGTAGCATTTTTTGGTAACTTAGTTGCTAGATTCCAAGTCTATTCAACTAAACCCTAAATCCAACACGTATTACTAGCTCCCTACCATCAAATAAAATCACAAACGGCAATCTTCCCAAATATGCTTGTAATTTTAAATCTCAAACAACAATGTATTGCATTCAAATTTTGGATACAACATACTGTAGCAGACAAACATATCATGTCCAGTTGGGAAATTTTCACCTCTTTCACTGTCATTTTAAGTATAAAAATCTATGTACTGTAAGTACACCCGTCATAATCAAAACCCTAATCCATCTAAAGCTTGGGTTTTTCTACAACATGAATGAATATAACTTTGATTAACTATATATTTTAAATATATATGTATTTTGGTAAGTACAGAATTAAAAAAATAAAAGCACTGACCTTTGTGATTAAGCGCCTACAAGCCATCACCCTCAACAACACCTTAGACAATATGGTTTGTATTAGTAACCTTTTGCATCAGAATGGACAATTATAGGTGGTCGAATCTTCTTGACCAAGAAGTTAGAACAGTGGGCCAACCTTGGACTACAAGTTAGAAACATAAAGTACCGAGTCTAATGACTAAACGGTTAATGTATGGATTAATTGTTTCCACGCCATTTCAACTTTTCAAAAATAAAACGTAGGGGATCTGACTCTTGTTTTAATTTTTTCAAACTCTTGACTTGTAATTTTTATTAGAAAATTGACCTGTTATAGCAGGTTAAGCTTGTCCACGTAGGCAATTGCCAGTCACCTGTGAACCCAAAAAACGACATTCGCCACCGTCCATGACGTCGTTTGTCACCGTCCGCGTCACCTCCGCGTCACCTGTGAATCCAAAAGAATGACATCGTTTTGTGCAACTTCTTCTTCTTCCCCTCCCCCTCCTCCTCCTCCTCCTCCTTCTTCTTCAGGCGTTCATTGCTTCACTCCGACAAACGAATCGCCGTCGCAACTCGGCGGTGCAGCATTGGTTTCTGCCACATCAAGATTTTCGATACTATGTTTTCATCCCCTGGTCTGGCAAAAGTCAAGTAAGATTCATAATCATAAATCGCCACAACCAAAAATCCCAACCCTAAATCTCCACCTCTTCCCTGAATATGACCAATTTGGTCATGAAAATGTCGCGGAACCACTCGGGGCCGACAATCTCTTTGTTCTCGAACTTCGGATGCAGATTGAAGGTGGACAGCGAAGCAAGAAGAATATGAGCTCGAGAGATAGGATTCAACAGGTGAATATGGAGATCGAGACCCATAGTGCAAATCCAACCATGAAGAGAGCCTAACAATGTCTACCTCGTGCTTCTAGTAGATCCACTAAGGTAACACTTGTGTTCTTGCACTCTTCTTTCTCCACTGAATCTGCTATATTGTTGCTTTGTGTTTTGGGATTTGTGATTTTCTCTCTATAATGAAACTCATAGGTTATGAGGAACACTGTAATGTGTATATTTGGGAGAAGAAGAAGAAGTGGATAACGCACAAAACGACGTCGTTTTTTGGGTTCACACGTGGACGGTGATGTGGCATGAAGACAAGTTTAACCTGTTATAGCAGGTCAATTGAATTTTTTTTAATAAAAATTACAAGTTAAGGGTTCGAAAAAATTAAAACAAGAGTCAGAAGGCCAACATTTTATTTCTGAAAAGTCGAAATGACGTTGAAACAAATAACCTTTAATTTTTACATTTTTTTAAAAAAATTTATTTATTTGTACTCTCTAGCTTGTCTCTTAACAAAAATAAAAACAAATCATTAGTCCAGTTCCACGGGAGCGTAAGTAGAGCACCTGAGAGCCTGATTCAGAGCCGGTTAGATGCAACGGAGTCAAAAACGCTTAAAAATGAGGCGGCGGAATCATAGTAGGTTTGTTTGTTGTTTTGTAAGTGCCTCATGAGTTTTTTAGGAATAATATTCAGAGAGTTTTGTTTTATATTTTTGATTGGTTATGGAGTATAGCTGTAGTATCAACTCCACGATCATCGAACTTAGGGATGTGGCTTTCGGGTACTATAATAAAATTTCTATTTCGTTGTTTAGTATCAGTACTATAGCTAGGTGTTTGTTTTGCTCATTTTTTAGTTTGGTTTCTAGTTTGTTGGTTCTTTATAAGTCTTTAGTTTCAGTTGAGATGAAAAATGTTGAGTGCACTTATATGTGATACTTGGTTGCAGATTCTTCTTTTGTAAAGGAGATTGGACTTTATATTGATTGTTGGGGTTGGATGTATCTCTTTTTTCCTTTATGGATTATTAATGAAAGTTAAGTCCTTTATTTTTTTTAAAAAAAAAATGTTAGCGAGTACTAAGTACGTCTAGTGAGGGTGGCGCGAAGCAGGTGATTTCGGATCTCAAATCAGGATTGGAAATTGTTAGTGAGTATTGTGTACGTCTAGTTATTGCAGATTGTATTCAATTAGTAGACATTTTTGAGAATGTTTTTTTGTCTTTTACTAAGCAATCCGTAGATTTAGTTGCCCACTCGATTGTTATGACATCAGATTCTATGCTTGATTGTAGTATTTGGAGTGACCATAATGGGCTCCCGAGTATGACCCAAATGTTATTGGTGATTTGAATTAATGAAATTGTGTCCCCTAAAAATAAAATAAAATAAAATACAAATTGCTATGAAGTTAATGAGAGTGATAAAAAATAAAATAATACAAGATTGTGTTTAATCACATGGATATAGAAGTAGTTTAAATTTCAAAATTCACTATTCTTATACTAAACTTAATGTCCACGTTAGATTGGAATATAAAATTCATTATGTAGTTTTTAGGGAAAATTACACATGACCACCATGTACTTTACACGTTTTGCACATGTATACCCTCAACTTTTTTTTAAACTTTTGACTACCTTATACTATGCCAATTTTTGACAGAGGGGTCTCTCTGTCACAAAATATCACACTTTTTAACAGAATATTCCATTTTTGATAATGTGTCATGCACATGACCTAAAATCAACAAAAATCAACATACTCGAGCACGAGTTTGTTGATTTTTGCTTGTTTTTAGTTGATTTTTGTTGAGTTTGAGTTTGATTTTAGGTTTGATTTTGGTTGATTTTAGGTCATGTGCATGGAAAATGATCAAAATGAAGTATTCCGTTAAAAAATAGAATATTCTATGACGGAGAGGCCCCTCTGTCAAAAAATGGCATGGTACAGGGTAGCCGAAAGTTAAAAAAAAAGTTTAGGGTATACATGTGCAAAACGTGTAAAGTACATGGTGGTCATGTGTAATTACCCCTAGTTTTTATTCATTATGTGTTGCGTCTAAACCATTGTTGCGTGTCAAGAATAAATTATGAATCACTAATGTGGGTCATGTTGACCCAGTGTCAACGGACCATTGAAATATGCTTTGTTGTAGAATTCTTGTTGTAGGAGTCTTAAATTTGGACTTCCATGATGACGTAAAAATGATGTCATGGTGATGCGGCACTGGGGCACATTGATAATTTGTCGAAGATGTTATCACCTTAGGGTTGTTGAGGTGCTAGGGCCTTAGAAGTTGACGGAAAACCCGGTCTAGGAAGTAGCTTTAGGCGTAACATTCTCATAGCCTTCACATATACCTACCCATGAGCATAGTACAGAGTTCCAGGAGGTTAAAAATAGGCGTGTCTCGCCTAAAAATATTTTGAGAACCTAATCATGTCGACAGTTTAGGGATCAAAGTGATTTGAATCTCAATGTTTAACATGAATAATAGGAGCGCGTGCGTGAGCACACATGTCCTAGAAGGGCTCATGTGGCCGTGTGCATGGGCACGCACATTAGAGGTGTGAGGGTACGCTGGGGCGAAGGTGCATGTCTTGGAAGAGCCCGAGCGCGCGTTTTAGAGCGATCATGAGGAGGGCTTGACCAGATGAGATGCTTTGTGTTATATAGGTCGAATTTACAAAACTAAAAATTTAATATTAAAAATTGGATTAGACACACCAACACACCATTACATTACAAACATCAATATTCAAATAAACAAATAAAAGACTCACAATAACACAAACTAATTCAGCAATTATTTAGAATTATATCTCAAATGTTACCAAGTGAATATACCTTCAGAATTTCACTTTAACAAGGAAGAAAATATAACATCTCATGAAACATGCTAAAGAAAAGAAAGGGACATACCCATGAAATGTGATGACCTATGTCTACCTCCACCAATGACACCATGCTTACATTTCGCATTATCGACACAAAGTAAACCAATGAGAGATCGACAAAAATCTATATATATAAAAATAAAATAAATAAGCATCAATAAATATTGCAAACCATATTTTATAATTATAAAAACAAAATTTTCCACTACATATAATATTTTTATCTGCCAATACAATTGCCCCCAACTTAAATATAATTTGATTACAACATACACGAATACCCAAATAATTTTTCCATATTATTGAACTTTATTATACAATTACTTATTGACTGACTTTTGTTTTTTTGTTAATCATTTGATTTAAATAATTTATGGTGGTAATTTTCAAATTGCAGTGTTGAGTACAGTCACAGATGTGGACAAATCATCATGATCTCAAGATGCCATTGGGCTGATCTGGCATCTTTATTCTTTACAAATAAATTCCCATAATAAAAGACTTGATGCAATTTATTATTCCAGTTTTTTGATGGATCAATCATATATAATATATTGTACCATAAAAAACAGGGCAATAAGCAATTGGGTGATTCACAGAAATGGATGTATCTGCTGTTCTGGGTATTGGGTTTTGTTGTCTTTTGCTAAGCTCTCAATTTGGAGGAACTGAAGCTTATGGGGCTTCTCAGGTTGCACACCAACCCTATAGAACTTCCTATCATTTTCAATCTCCAAGCAATTGGCTCAATGGTATCATCTTTGATTCTTAATTGAAACCCTTTTGTTTCTATTCTTCTTCTTCTTTTTTTCATGTCCTTCAAATTTTTGTTTCTTTTCTTGAACATGTTTCAATGGAGGAATTTGTAAGCTGGAGACTTTGGTTTTGCAGATCCTAATGGTAAGTTTGTGACTCAATCCATTTAATATATATAGTTTTTATTTCATTTTGCTATGCTTGTTCTCTCTTTGAGTATCATAGTATGCTAGTTAATCTACAACTTGGAGTTGACTGAAAAAGATAAATAAAGTTTATATCATCTATGCAAGTTACTACTGATTCAATAGTTGAAGCAAGTTCATATCTTGCCCGTGGCATAATGAGATTGAATTGGAATGTTAGGGCTTAGGGTTCCTCATCGTTTTTGCTGAGCGATGAAATTTTGAACTATGTTTGGTGTTTGATCTATTTGTTTGTAGGACCAATGTATTACAATGGAGTTTACCATCTGTTCTACCAATACAACCCTAATGGTGCTCTCTTTGGTGATATTATGGTTTGGGCACATTCTGTATCATATGATCTTATCAATTGGGTTCACCTCGATCATGCCCTCGAGCCATCACAGCCATCCGACTTAAAAAGCTGCTGGTCGGGTTCTGCTACCATCCTTCCTGAAAAAGGGCCCGTCATTTTATACACTGGAATTGATGCTAATGGTACTCAGGTTCAAAACATAGCAATTCCTAAGGACCTAAATGATCCATTCCTTATAGAGTGGACTAAGTTTTCTGGAAATCCTATCATGATTCCACCCGAAGGAATTGCGGCGGACAACTTTAGAGACCCAACGACTGCTTGGCATGGTCCGGATGGGAAATGGAGGGTCATTGTTGGCAGCTACAAAGATGAATTTGGATTGGCAATGCTCTACACAAGTGAGGACTTTTTTCACTGGACTAAGCATCCAAGTCCACTGTTTTCAGCAGAAACACCTGGAATGTGGGAATGCCCGGACTTTTTCCCTGTGTTTCTTAATAGTACAAAGGGAGTTGAAACTTCTGTACAAGGTCAAAGTGTCAAGCATGTAATGAAAGCTAGCCATTTTGACTCTGCTCATGACTTTTACCAGCTTGGGACTTACTTCTCGGACAAGGAAAAATTTGTTCCTGAAACTGAGTTTCCCCCGATAAGGTTTGATTATGGAAAATTTTATGCTTCAAAGACGTTCTTCGATAGTGCCAAGAACAGGAGAATTCTGTGGGGTTGGGTGAACGAGTCTGATAGCTCGAAAGATGATGTTGAGAAAGGATGGTCTGGCATGCAGGTAATTCAAGACAATGCTATGAAAGAATGATTTTGAGCTGGCCTAGTTATTTAGTTTCTATTAACCTAATATCTAATATATTTTAAGCTGATACATCAAATATGTTATTATAACAGTTATTGAGATTGTTCTTGAACTTCGATGTGCAGATAATTCCTAGGGCTATTTGGCTAGATAGAGGTGGAAAGCAATTAGTGCAGTGGCCAGTTGAAGAGATAGAAACATTACGCGATAATAAAGTCAGTATCCACAATAAGGCACTTAAGAGTGGATCAGTGGTTGAAATTTCTGGTGTTACAGCTTCAAAGGTTAGTCATGATAATCCACACACACACACACACACATTGCATCATTCTTTACCTAGTGGTTCATCCTGGTTTACATATTTATATAATACATCAAAGTTCTTACCGCACTGTCATAAGCTCATAACTATGTTTCTATATTTTGAAAGGTCGATGTAGATGTTTTGTTTGAAGTTCCTAACTTAGAGGCAGCCGAGGTTATGGACCCTAGTTGGGATGACCCTGAGCTGCTCTGTAATAATAAAAATGCAAAGATCAGCGGCAGCTTTGGACCATTTGGTTTGTTAGTTCTTGCGTCAAAGGACTTGACAGAGCACACTGCTATCTTTTTCCGGATATTCAGAAGCCAGAATAGATATGTGGTGCTCATGTGCAGCGACCAGAGCAGGTTAATTTCTATATTGAAAGTATTTTGTTTCCGTTTCCCCCCAGGGCCTTGTCTTATGGGGCAAAATTCTTCTTGTTCCCCCAAATGAGGCTCATTGTTCAACTCTCGATATTTGTTACAGGTCTTCTATAAGAGATGGGTTAGATAAAAGAACATTTGGAGCTTTTGTTGATATAGATCCTCAGCTTGAAAAGATTTCATTAAGAAGTCTGGTATGCTAATCATACATTTCTTCCCGCCAAATATCCTAATTGACTTATTGTATTCATTTTGTTTAAGAAATTAATTCACTCTCGCAGATTGACCACTCTATTGTTGAGAGTTTTGGTGGACAAGGGAAAGCTTGCATCACTGCTAGAGTTTACCCAAAACTGGCTATTGATAAAGAGGTCTCCCTGTACGCATTTAACAATGGAACTCAAGATATAGTAATCTCAAGGTTGACTGCTTGGACCATGAAGAAAGCCCAACTCAGTGACAAAGATGGTTTAAGGTATACAGCATCAGAACTGACTAATGGCGGTATCTCTTGCAATGAATTCTGAAGACAATATTTCCACAAAGCTTGCTTATATGACGGTGCCTTTGACCACACATGATTTAGTGATTTTTGATATTCCATTTCTCTTCACTGATTTCTCCAAGGTTACTGTTTCTTGAGAAGAGTAATTGATTCCGTTTTCTTTCTGCAACTGTACTAGTCCCTTCAAATAAAAACTTATGGACATAGTTAGGTGTCCCAAGGAAATGAAACTGTTAGATTTTCTTTTCAAGAAACTAGCACCGATTTTTGTGTTTTTCTATCTACTAAATTTGGCACTTCTAACTTTCCATTACATGTAGCGGATCACTTTTTGAATAGCAGAAATAGATGCTCACACTTTCTTTAATTGTCCGAGGTTCTCTGAATAATGAGAAAACCTCCAAAGGTTTCAGAGCCCCCCTTAAGAACCTATTTAACCAGTCTTACAATGTTGTGGTTGGTATAAGTAAAATAAACAAATAAGGTGCCATGTGAGGGCCTGAGGTTCCTCAACATTTTTGCATATCCACAGAAAAAACAAAACTATTACTTTAAGGAGTTTTGTCCAAGTTGATACCAGCCTATTGGACAACTAATGCGTCAAATGAGCTCCCAGTGCAATTTCTTATGTTGTATTTGCTTTCTTCCCAATCCCGTATTTGTTTTATCCCCTTGTCTGCTATTTTCTCCTTGAAAGCATTACCATTTATTTTATTATTTTTTCTCTGAATATCTTACCATCATACGTGCTGATGAAAAGCTTACGTAGTTGTAAGAAATAGTGTACTTTGGATTCACTTGCAATTTATATTCAATTAGTATATTATTGGTTTTAATTTAAAATGTTGTTGGGACTGTTTCTTATTGAGTACTAAGTAGGATCCAAAGAGTCAGTTTCATTGTTTGTTTGTTTTTTTTCTTTTTTGCAGAAACCAAACTCGTGGGACTCAGTGAACACTTATTTTACATGCTCTTACTGTAGTTCAAAAATAAGTTGAGTATTTGATACTCAATTGTATGTATTCCCAGTTGTACTATGTTTTCAGCTACAACACTTATACATGAAGATATATTACAGTTGTCAGTTGACCAGAACAATAACAGGTAGTTGGACCAATCCTAACGCAGAAAATTTGCTTCATCTTCCCCATCAGATCTGCATAGTTGGAACTAAGCTCCAGACCTAAAGAAGTTACATGGAGATCAGAGTTATCTGGGTTGGATTGTGCCTTTCTGCTGGTTGGTCATGGCATATAGAACTGCCTATCACTTGCAACCTCCCAATAATTGGAAGACTAATGGTATTGCTCTTGTAGTACTTTTTTAATTTTGGTTTTGGTTTTCTCTCTTTTAGTATTGTTATGTTCTTAATTCCAAATATTTGGTATGTTTTGGTTGTCTGGGACTGATGAATATATTTCCTCAGTATTCTCCTGTACTGTCTGTTGTCTACTTTTCCTCACTACCTCAGTTTCTTGGCCAGGTTAATGTTTTAACTTCTAAATATCAGAATGGACTTTTAGGTACTGTTTGGATTACAATTTTTGAAATGGGAATGGGAATGGTCAATTTCATGACATAAAAGTCTTGATTGAAACATGAAGAATGATAATCTCATTCACATTCTTCATTTCCATTCCGACCAAAAATCCAAATCCAAACGCTACCTTGGTGTTTTCAAATTTACATCTTTGTTTATAAGAACTAAATCCATCTTATATCCTAGTTGTGACCACTATCACATACCATATATATATGATGTTAGATCAGACAGGTGTAAAAATAGTTGATTGGAGTTCAGAAAATCATGTTTGTTTTTTTTTTTATATATAATACTGGTTTCTCCTTTTTGTGGATCCTTTGTTTGCAGAGTTCATTTGAAGCACAACATACTGTTCAACCAAACAACATAGTTACTTCCTGATCAAACTTTAATCTTCACGAGATTTGTGAAACAATTTGCAGGATTATGTTACAAGGGAGTTTACCATATCTTGTATCAGTAAAATCCTTATGGTGTAGATGTGCAGTAGGGTAACATGACATTGTGAACTGGGTTCACTTTTGACATCAATTTGCAGCTGGTTTAGCTCAACCACATATCTTCTAGGTGAAAACTTCATCATTATATTATCTGGAATAAACTGTAGAAACTTTCAGGTTCAAAACTAGGCTCCATCTTAGAGCTTCTACGATCCATTTCAAAGGTGTCGATCTTAAGTTTTAAAAGATCCAACTACTGCTTTGCAAGGCTCAGAGAGATTAATGGGCAGGAAACTGCAATTCTATATCAAAGAAAGGACTTCATTGTGCTATACTAGGAGTAAAAATCCACTTCAGTATGTTGGAGTGTCCAGATTTTATCCCATCAGATTGGACCATAAAACTGATCTCCCAACGGATCTGCACAAGATCAATTTTCAACCCTAAACCTGGGCCGGTTAATTGAGTTTGATAATGAATCAGATGACATCAAAAAAGGATGCACTTGAGGTGATGCAAGTTCAGTATTTTATATCAGCTGACAGAACTAAAACCAGGCAAGTATATGCTGGAAAGTTCTCACTGCTGATTTTGGTGTTTCACTGAGTACTTATTTCCAAGGATTTTTTTTTTTTCTTACTGTCATTGATGATAACAATACTGATGTATAGATGACTTAAGTTCTTATTGGCAGTCACATATAGAACAACACGTAACTGATAAATCTGTTTCATGAGTCTGTCTTGTGTACAGGCAGTGGCATTTATCTGTATAATTATAGTTGAAACCAAGATTTAAATCATTCAAGAAACATGCTAAAACCAAGATAATGTAATGCTACAAACTGCTTAACTACTGGTTTTATTTTCCTTGAAGAAATTGCGTTTTGACTTTACATTTGTGCAGGTGGATGGAAGTGGAACAATGGATCTCAGAGTGTCAAGATTTCAAAATTAGATGGTTGGACATGAAGAAACCCCAATTGTTCCCACTTGAAATTAAAGCCACATGGCAGCAAACAAAGATGTTTTCTCAGAAAACAATTTATGTGCATTTAGTAAAAAGAATGATTCTAGTATGATATGATCTTTACCTCCATTTCCAAGTTTTGCAATTAATACTTTTGCCAAAAATGGAACAAAAAGACACCATAAAATAAGATCAGTGACGGGCTCTTAAATGAACAATGAATTATGTTGTCTCACGGAGATCATATTGTTACATGTTGAATCCAACTATGGACAAAATCACACACATGTTATATGTATTTTGAACTATTGATGGATGGCTTGGCGGCTCAGTGGATCATACAGATAACTACAATACGTGGCATAAGGATAAAGAAATGGGATTATATTTATAACTTATCCAGCAATAAAGGTTACATTTTTACACGATAAACCAATACAATACACTAATGAAAAAATGGGCATGTATGTCTCTGTCTCACGAAGCTGAGGAAGAGAGGGAGGAATGAGCTGCTCTCCTGATCCACTCTCAATTTGTCAATATCATATCAGAAAATGATCCGCGTTTCGTGAAAGGGATTGAAAATGGCGGCTAGGTTTTTGAAACCCAGAGATTATCATATAGGGTTTTAGAGAGAAGAAGGGTTGTTGATTTGGTGCAGAAGACGAAGAATGAGCAAAGATGAAGATGGAGCAGAAAGCACAGTGTCGAGGGTGAGGTATGGTTGGTTGACGAGTTTTCACCGGGATCTGATGGCGGGAGCGATCATGGGAGGGGTGGTGCACACCATTGTGGCCCCAATAGAGAGGGCCAAGCTGTTGTTGCAGACTCAGGAGAGCAATCTAGCAATAGCTCAAGGCGGCCGCCAGAGATTCAGGGGAATGGTCGATTGTATTGTCCGTACAGTCAGAGAGGAAGGTCCTCTGTCTCTGTGGAGAGGCAATGGCACCAGCGTTATTCGCTATTACCCTTCTGTTGCCCTCAATTTCTCGCTTAAGGTATGCCCATATTATTGCTTCAACTCTCTCTCTCTCTCTCTCTCTCTCTCTGCTCTTTGTTGGATTTGTTGTTTGTCATTGTTTTTGTATGTAGGAAATAAGCTAGTCTCTCTCTAGTATAGAGCACTGAACTTCAACTATGTTTCGGATATGGCTTGTTGCTGTTGCTTGTTTTCAAGTCTTAGGCATCTTCAGAACCATAATTTGCAAGTTAATCAAGTAGTTGTTTGTTAAAGACTTTACAGTGTTCGGGTTCGATTTTCAAAAGCACTAGTTGTCTTAGCCCTTCCTTTGTTTCCTCTTCCCCTCTTTTCTATAGTATTAATTTTTGGATTTCAGGGCATTATATGTGCACACTTTTTGAGGGTCATATGGTCGAACACTTCTGGTTTCTATCTTGTACTCATATACAATGAGTCCTTCATTGCCATGATGAATGATCAATAACTGATTATATTTTTTCCCAGTCACCAAACACATGCTCCATTGCTCTAGTTTGTGCATGAAAGAAATGATGTTCTGTGAAACAGTTGTTGGAGAGAGATAACGCTATAACCTAACAGCATTTCGCATGATTAGGCGTAGTGCATTAGTACCTTTTGATTGGGCATGATTCAAGTATTGTAAATCAATGAAGAATACCAATGAAAAGCTGGTAAGAGTTAAAAGCTCTCAAAGGATGAAGTTATCTAGAGAAAACCAATTAACCAGAACACTGGAATCCAAACATTTAACAGGTACAATTCTTCTGTTCCAAAATCAAAATGCAAATAGCCTCACGAGTCATGAAGATAAGGGGGGAAACTTGAGCTTCAAAATAGTATCTATTATGTCAGTAACATAGGTCCTAGCATGTATTAGTGGCAGGGAAAGGGTTTAGATGGGTGATCATTAGCTGAGAGTAAAAGAGCCAGCAGAGTAGCTTCAATGTCATGGCCATTAGCAATTGAAATAATGCCTACTGTGTTGTGTGTTTTTTTTTTGGTGCTAGGCAATATTTGAGCTAAGACATACCTAGGCTCCTTCTATTCCCCCCACTCTATACCACCAACCAAGAGCAATATATAGGTTAATAGTAATAACAACACATAGTGTACATGCATCTTTGAATGTTGCTTCAAAACAGATGAATATAGTTTTTTCCTTTCTGAATGAGGAATAGGTATAGCTATCCTGTTATTGATGGACGGTTATTGGTATTATCATCTTATCGCTATACATGGGCTAGTACAACTAACCTAATCCTGACTATCTGTATTTCCACTTCTCTCTGTTAGCGGAATTTTTAATAAGAGCCATTGACAAGTATTCTGAGATCTGGGATCTCTCAATGAAAGGAACATAAGACTGATACAGATGAGTAATCAACTAGTGGACAGAGATGAACAGTAATAAGATGTATATTCTTGTTCTAATGTCTTTGTTAGCCTCTGTCCTGTTAATACTTGCTTATCTGGCAAACAATCAAGTTTAATTGGGATTGCTTTTGAGATGATCAGTCTTGTTCAGACAAAACTGTGATCTCAGTTACCATTTTTTGAATTTATTTTTTGAAGGACTTCATAAATATTTTTTTCCCTTGCTGGATTCAAGTACTATGTTTTCTCTCAGATTTGTATGCACATTCTGCATTTGACTATCCTTGGGTATAATAATGCCTTGATTGGATTTTTGTATTTGTTTGCAATCATTTCATTGATCAAGCCATCATTAGCCCTCAATTAGTTTGCTTTTCATTTTTGATTGATCTGTACTGAGTTATTGAAAGAGGAATAGACTTTTGAGATTATATATCCTGCGCTGCTTTCCATAAGCCCAGTCTTAACTCTTTACTAGTTTTTCTTGCACAGGATCTTTATAGAAACATGTTAAGGAGTGACCGCTTTCAAGAGGGTCATTTTCTATCAGGGCCACCTGCCAATTTTATTGCCGGGGCTGCTGCAGGTTGTACAACATTGATTATAATATACCCTCTCGATATTGCACACACCCGCCTAGCAGCTGATATTGGAAGAAAAGAAGCTCGGCAGTTTCAAGGCATCTATCATTTCCTGACTACCATATGCAAGAAAGAAGGGATTCGAGGGGTTTACAGGGGACTTCCTGCGTCTCTGCAGGGAATGGTTGTGCATCGGGGCCTATATTTTGGAGGTTTTGATACAATGAAAGAGATATTGTCAGAAGAATCGAGACCTGAATTGGCATTGTGGAAGCGATGGATGGTGGCGCAGGCAGTCACAACATCAGCCGGGTTGTTGTCATATCCTTTGGATACAGTAAGGAGACGGATGATGATGCAATCAGGGATGGAACAGCCTGTGTACCGGAACACTATGGATTGCTGGAGGAAGATTTATAGAAAAGAAGGGATGAGTTCATTTTATCGCGGGGCAGTTTCGAACATGTTTAGGAGCACAGGTGCTGCTGCCATTTTGGTTTTGTACGACGAAATCAAGAAGTTCATGGATTGGGGTGGATTATAACTATAAGATAGTGAGAGACAAGTTTTTTTAATATCTTTTGGCTTCTCAGAAGAGAAACAAGAGGGTTAGAGTAGAAGGATGAGGATGAGGCATTGAGAATTCGCAGACTTGTTGAGTAAGTTCTCTCTCCCATTTGCAAGCAATGCCTTTTGAAGACTGACTTGCATATAGTACAATACAATAGAATACATGATTATTTTTTTAACAAAATAAGATCAAATTATCTTAATTATTCTGTTGATTTGAATTGATTAGCTATTACAATTCTCTTGGAAAGAAACCAAGCGAAGTGAAGTGATTCATGAATGAATGAAGATCGAATGTGCAAAAGTAAATGATTGTATTTGATTCACTTTGTTAGTTTCTCAAATGAGTGATGTAATTATAACCTGAATATCTGGTGGATGTATTGTCTGCGCTACTCTCTCTCTCTCTCTCTCTCTCTGCATTTTGAGAATAAAAGGCGTACAAGGGACCACTTCATTAATAGAATTAAAACTCGGATACAAGATCGAATTTAAATACAATATATCCTAGATAAGGCCAACACTAGTATTGTCACCACAGACCTCCGTTGCCGAACGATTACGTCCCCCTAAACCTGACCGATACTAACTAAGCATCATTCTCTAGATGAATGACTATGCATGGCCTCTCTTGGATTTGAAACAACCGGATCCGACCCCAGAACCAAGACCAAAACATAACGGATCACTCCCTCTTCCGGGTATTCCTACCCGGGATTTGTCGATCTAATCCAGCAGCTACCTCTCGAGCCTTGACCACCTTACCAGCCTTCATGACCCTTGAGATAGCTGCCCACGCTCACATCTGGGTCATGTAAGAGATTCTGCTCTGAAGCGCTAGAGCCTCAGCATGCTTTGCCGCAAGACTCTGGTCCTTCACCACCCCAGCCACCTGATCCGGAGTTTTTCGAACCTCTCCATTAGGAAATTCGTTCGAGCAAGCCGAACTCGCCTTAGTTTCTAGGAT
>JAYMTK010000760.1:0-19433 GCA_036897405.1 Pelargonium myrrhifolium
GGGGACACGTGTTGGGTCCTGAAAATGACTGGAAGCAAGGGTAAAACCGTAAAAGAGAGAAATACAGTTTGATGTGTTTCTGATTTACGTGGTTCGTTCCAGAACCTTCCGTTGGTGTATTTATTATGGTTTCGGTTAAGAGAGACAGGCACGTGACAGAACCGGAAGCGTGATTTCCATTGGTAGTTGAAAAACACAGAGGAGAAAAATCACGTGAGGGGTCACATTGTCTTCGCCACAATTTTTTTATAATGGGACTGAATTTAATGAATTGATTCCTACTTTTTTAATAAACATTTTGTATTTTCTAATTTTATGTAGCATCCTATTCCCCTTTCACCAAAAAACTATTGAAAATTAAAGGATCTGGTCATAAGAAATCAACTTTTTTCTTTGTATGTAACAATAAAAGTTCGTGCAGAAATTAATGATTTTGTACACCAAAATAAGCCAAATTCACCTAAACCATAAATTACTTTGGCCCACTTTTGGCTTTCAGTTTTCATTTTGTAGACTACTCAGCCTGAGATATTTACTTCAAGTATTTAAGTTAGATAAATTAGCTAATATAGTAAGTGCAGTAAAAGATAATAATGTTCCCAACTGTGACCCAAATTAAATTCAGTTCATTCATTGCAGATGCTATACTATTTCATCTCACAAGGCCTAGTAATTTGGGGGTTCAAGTTTAGGTGAGATGTTATGAGAAATATGAAGGCATTTGAGGAATAAGTTTGTTTTAAATGATCACGTGATGCTCATTTAAACTGCATGAGAACATTAATAAATTATAAATTATATGACACAAATTGATATTTCGAATGCAACTATTTTAAATACTCATGATTAATACAAAAATATGAGAAAGTAAAAAATATATATTTCAAATCATGTTATAAGTAATGTCATGTTTATATTTAATATCATGCTCTGAGTAACCATGAAACTATTGTGCTCGGTATGGTTTGCTATAGGTTCCCCCAACTCCATCCTCATGCTTGACAGTCATTGAGGATCTCATGCTTATGATGCTTTGTTGAAGGCTCAGTCGATCTCAAATTATAAAAAATTATTTTCTTTACGATTTTCAAGACAAGAATGGAAGACACTTGTGTTTTTGATATTAATAATTCTCTAATTTTGGTCATGTAATTTGTGGTTTTTGAATTTCGTTTTTGAAAAATAAAATTAAAGAATAATAAACACAATGGTATAATGAGTATCGTTGAAAAAAAATAGTTAATATATTAAAATTAACATACATATAATTATTTCAAAAAAGAAAAAAACATACATATAATAATTTATATAGTTTACATGAGTATGTGATTTAGAAGAAAAAAAATACACTCGTATGATTTAAATAAATCATTTACCAATAATTAAATACATATTGTTAGTAAACATAAAAGGATAGAAGACAAAAGTTATCTCTCTCCAAAACACATCACTTTCATTCTGTAGGGTTGAAAATGGAGAGTGGCAACGACAAGATTCTGGTGATTGGAGAGAAAGGAGTGGCTGAGAAGGGTAGCGGTATTGGGCACGAGGGGAGATGGGGAAAGCGATGGTGTTGGGGTTCTAGTGATTGGCAGTGATCGCTCACTCAGCGGAGCGAAGGTTGGCCTCGGGAACACGCTGATAAAGCTGAGAGCTCTGACGTCAATCAATTGACATAATGAGTTTGGAAAAAGACGGGTTAATAAGGAGGCTCACGGCGCTGGAGAAACGGTGGGTGAAGGAACAGGGAAAGGGGTGGTCGGGGAAGGAACTCATGCAGTGGCTCAGGGTGACGGAGGCATGGCGAAAATGACTAGAATGCTCGGGAAGGGGATCCGATCCATGAGTTTGGAGGAGAAGAAGGGGGGTAAAGATCCCGCTGGAAGAATGTATGATAACAAATCATATGCTCACGATCTGAAGTCCGATTAAAGGCTTGAAGGTAAAGGAAGTAATGGAAGAAACAGATCCAAAAGGAGAGCAGCGGTTCATTTTCGAGGTCTATCACGAATGAGATGCAAAGAAAGCTCTAAAAAAAGGCCCATGGTCCTACAATTACAATGCCATCATCTGTATGTCCCTGCAACATGGAGATCGTACTGCAAAAATTGATCTTTTTGAGATTAATTTGTGGTTTCAATTGTATGATGATTCCGAGTATTGTGGCTTCGAAAAAGATTGTAAGGGCATAGGTGACTTTATTGGGATATTTTTAGACATGGACAAGAAAAATCAAAACCAGGGTGGGGTATTGTACATCCGAATTAGGGTGGCCATGGATGTCCGAGGGTCTTTTAAGAGGAAAATGAAACTAGAAGTTGCAGGAAGTGAATGAGGGTGGGTGTACTTCAAGTACGAGAAAATCCCATATCTTTGCTTCTACCGTGGGACAATGGGGCATGGTAAGGATACATGCACGATTTTGTATGACACCGAGGATGCATGAGAGGAAAGAGCGTACTCCACTGATTTGAGAGCTCCGATTAAAAGTAGCATTAGAGATTCAGAACCCAAGTGGCAAAGCAAGAGGAGTGGAAAATGGAGAAGGAGAATAGAGGTAGTGAAAGGTTGCCTTCCACGATGAGAGGTTGAGTGGCCGACCGGTGGTTGCATGAAGGGGGTGTGGCCTTAGTGGTAAAAAGAAAGAGACTGAAAACAGGAGGAGGGGAGGGGAATGGTGTTTTGGCGTACCTGGATGTTCAGGTTCACATGTTGGAATGAGTTAAAACAGGTTCGGTCACCCGGTGTATGGTTAGGTTCAAGTTGAACTAAATGGATGAGTATCCCCAA
Source organism: Pelargonium myrrhifolium (assembly GCA_036897405.1). NCBI lineage: Eukaryota > Viridiplantae > Streptophyta > Magnoliopsida > Geraniales > Geraniaceae > Pelargonium > Pelargonium myrrhifolium. The sequence continues at coordinate 2,791 of JAYMTK010000760.1, forward strand.
TTGGCTACAATCGATGCTTATGCACAAAAAATTTCATAAGATCAGTCTTTGCCACTCGAATCTCAAGATAAGATCACTGCATCGCGGGAGACGTTATGGAGGTTTCTTCTATGTTTATTGTTCACAACCATTTTAAGAGGTTGGATACCTCCAATTTTCGATACAATCTGCGATGTTAGATTATATATTTTTGTGTTTCAGTATAGGGTTACCATTACATGCTGGTTGTGGCTCTTTGACGTAGTTCAGTTACAAACGTCGTCGTCTCCTCTTGTAGCCTTTATGACATTTTTTGCTTATAATTATTTTCCTCTAATAAAAAAATAAAATCAATCATTTACTGGATAATGGGAAATTACCCTTTGTGAATGGACATTTTGGGCCTTGTTTGGTAACACTTTAGGCATGCAAAAGTCATTGTCTTAAAGCAATATTTTTTACTTATGTCAGAGAAGTTGAGAGAGAATTATTTCTCTTGTCCAACTTGCCCCCACTTTTTGTATTTCAAATGACATTTTTAACCCCCACTTTACACCTCTCTTTTTTCAATGCGGAATTGTTTTTTATTTTTTTATTTTGTTTATATGTTTTGCAAAAATAAATAACATTATACATGTTAATAACAAGCATTGAACTCCAAGGCAATTTGTACAATTAGTTTAACCATTAAACCAAGTCAATTTAATATTTAGTTATAACATTAAATATGTATATGATAGAACATTATATTCATCAAGCAAAATATTATTCTACAATTAAGAACTTTTTAGTCATTTTACATAAACATAAATTTATATTTTGTTTTTTTTAATTCTGACACAAAAGCACTTATACATGATTTTGTTATCAAAAAAATACTAACTTTTTGAAGTTAGTTCAAAGCAACTTATGGCTTTTGAATAGTGTTACCAAACAATCACTTGGTATCTCAATTTTATTTTAGTTATTAATTATTATCTTAAAAGTCGTAAATGGACGTTATGGTCTCCTCAATTTTGGATTTAATACGCGTGACTTGATGTGCAGTGTTGTGAAAGGAGGCGAATCGAAGGAGACCCGGATCCAAACCCATACGTAAACCCATTTCAACTGCATTTTAAGAGAATATAAATACTTGACCTCCTCTCTCTCTCCCTCTCACGCTATTCGTTCATTCCAATTTACAATCACACAGTGGAAGCTTGAATCGAACGCAGAGAAGGAAAATGGTGAACTACATGCTGATGATCAAGGCCGAGCTCGAGAATCTCACCGATCTCCAGCCTACCGGTGGCTGTGACGATCCCAACTTCACCTTCGTCCTCAAGGTCTCTCTCTCTCTCTCTCAACTTCTTGTCCAAACTCCAAATCTCTCCATAATCTATATTCATGTCTGTTGATGATTCTCTGCCTTTTCTTTTTCATATTTTATTGTAATTGAATCAATTGAACCAATGTCTAACTTTCATGCCTCTGTTATACTTCTAGGGTTTCTAATTTTATGCACAAACATTTCTGCTCAATTTGTATGTTTATCATTCACGGCCTGAATGCATGTTACTCTCATCATTACCAATTCTGCATGTTTGTGGATTTCATCTCTCAGATTTCTGAGTTTGTTTCTATTTCTCTTACATATTAGTTTTTTTGTTCATCTCACTCATGTGCGCGCTCAAATTTCTACTTCGTATTGAATGTTGTTTTTCATTTTCCAGTAGGCTGGTGCACTTAGCTACTATCTCTCATATGCGTGTGTTGTGTTGTTGTAGCCTGTAGGTTTGTTGAACTTCTTTGTTACTGTTTCAGTTGAAATATTCCTTATATTTTCCGTTTATTGCATTTTTGTGCGTGTGTGTTTGCAAGGATTGTCTGTGGTTGTGTTTTGTTCACTTTAGTTGAATTTTACTTGCTCCATCTTCTGTTTCTTCCCCAAGATTTACAACCTACTCATGTTTTATCTACCTGACTCAACTTTGTACATGTTTCTTCTCTTGCAATATCCTGATTATGGAGTCAATGATATTGATTGTATTTGAATGTTGTAGGTGAAATGCGGAAGTTGTGGAGAGAACAGTGCAAAAGAAACTTGGCTGACCTTGAATGAAACTATTCCTCATGGCAGGGTACAGTGTCACCTCATCCAAAAGGTCTCTCTATCTCTCTTTTGCACATAATTGTAGGTAGTTTGCTTGCTGCTAAAATGAATTCCATATGTTTCTAATTTTAGATTAATGTTGATTTGCTATTCCTTTCATGTGTTTCATTGTTCTTTAGCATATGAAATGCTGATAGTTTAAACTGTTGAAATAAGGTTCAGCATAGTTTCAGTGAATTCAGATCTACCTGGACTTTAACATTTGGCCGTGTTCTGACTCCCGAGTTTGTTTTATCTTATGTTATCTGTATTGTTATTAAGTGAACGATTGCATTGCTGTTCTTGGTTGTCCATATGATTGAAGTTCTATGTTATTATTTATAGGTGCATTTACAAGATTAAGACGGTGAGAGTTATCGTTTATATGTGATCAGTGTTGCAAGAATGTCTATCACAATAGTTTTTCATGTTAATGAGAACATGATCAGGTGCTCTGTTAAGAAATGTGGGATATAGTGTGTTTAAGTTATTGTAAATTTTCCAGTCATGATACTACTACTTGAACAAAGTGGAACTTTTGTATGATTTGATTAAGTAGGGCATATTATGAAATGGAAGCCAATGCTAGGCTTGCCGTGCACACTTAAAATAGAAGCTACTGTAAGCTTTACATACAATCATAAAGATATACCCATATGATCAGTTTTGGTGGGATTTGAATTCATTTTACTAGTTCAATTCAGGGTGTTTCTTTTTGTAGTTACTAGTAACACGGTTGAACTCTGAATGCATGGTTATTTTTCTTCATTTCATGGGTTTTGGAATGAGCTCAGCAAGACATTGTTACCTCAACACAAGCATTCATTTGGTTTTCTTAGACTTGTATCTTGTTGTGGTATATGTTCAATAGTTCTAATATTGTATCAATACAACTCTTGTAAATGATAGGTTTATGCTCTGAAGAGCTGACACTCTCTTCTAATAGAGTGTCACCTTGTTGGTGAGTTCTAATATTTTATCAATACATCTCTTGTAAATGATAGGTTTATGCTCTGAAGAGCTGACACTCTCTTCCAATAGAGCGTCGCCTTGTTGGTGTTTGAATTACACTCTTCCGACACGTGTATTAGCAATTAAAAATTACAAATTAACATAAACCCAGGATGCCTCAACAAGTCCCCTAATCAAAAAATAGTTTTTAAAATATTTTTTTATTTTTCAAAATATAAACCTAATTTATTTTGTTCATAGGTTGTAATAACATGCCCTTTTTTATTAGTTGTTTGTGAGACATTATTGCGTTGTTTGTTTAGTTTTAATTTATTGTTTTGTTGATCCTGTCCTTGCACTGTTGACCAATACTTTTTGTTTGTGTACTTTTTTGTAGCTTGTACTATACAATGAGCTCAAATTACAGATCACCTTCCTTCATTGTTTTTTTACCTAAAAGATAATCTCCTGTTTATTGAACTTTTGGTTACTTCTGTCAACAGTGCAAGTCTTGCGGGAGGGAGGGAAATATAACAATGATACCTGGTCGAGGCACCCCTCTTACCCAGGAAACTGCTGAATCAGGAAAGTTCTCCCCCTTGATGCTCTTTGATTGCAGGGGATGGGAGCCTGTGGAATTTTCATTTGAGGGTCGATGGAAAGCTGTATCTGTAAGTGTTCTCATTTTTATAATTCAGCTTTCTTTTTATTCGTAAATGTTGTTGGCTATGAAGACGAGTCATTTCAAGTGTAGGCAAGTAGATAGGTTTAGTTGATCCAAACTCTTAGGTTTAAGAGAATGGTGAATACTTCCTTGCATTACCTTTATCCAGGGTTTATTTCCCTTTATACTTGCTTCTAATGACACTTTTTAGGCCACTTCTTATTTCCTCTCATTTTCATCTCATTTGTACAGTGTAAAATATTCTTGATAGTTTCACTTATCTTCTTACTGTAATGTAATGAGCTAATGCTGTCCGACTGCCTGTGTGTTGTCCTTTTTGAGGATTGGTGCTGATTTCAAGTAAATTGAATAACTTTGGTATAATTTTCAGAAAATTGATTGAAAACAAATTGAAGGTTTGGGTGTTACTTTTCTACCTTAAATGACCTAGGTTTATCAAGCACTGGATCCAGCTTATGTTTGGTCTGGATTTTTTGTTGTCTTGAAATGTGGTTATTTACTGATTTTGACATCTAGGAGACATATATTTGTAGTTTTAGTTGAATACCAAGGAGGCAAGGAAAGAGAGGGCCAGGTATTCAGATGATTAAGAGTCAATTCTTGAGAATAGGAAATGGATGGTATAACTTATCACTTTGTTCTAGTTTAGTTAGATATTTGTTATGAAGTATGCATTAATCTGGACAATAAAAGGTAAATGCAACTTTGAATTTGGGCTTGAATTTCAAGATGTCAAATCAGATTTAAGAATGACCAGGTCTGAATAATTATTAAGCATAGCATTGGTGAGCGAAAGAGAGTGAGAAATGAGAATATGTAATTTAAATGGATGGGTAAGAGTTTTCATTTGAAATGGCATCTTATAATTCTGTTTTGAATTCCATTAGATCTAGGAAAAGTCTAAATTAAAATTTTTTGGGCATCGGGCATCCAAACATCGAATTTGAGTCAAATCTAGAATTTCAAATCAAATTTTAGAATTCATGCATGTCATCTGATTTCTGCAAATGACTTTTTGTTGCTGGTTTGCATTCACACGTTCCTGATTAACTACCATTTTTTTTTTTTGGTTTGGCAATAATCCGTTTTCCCATATTCCTGTGGGCATACAACAGTTCAATTGTTTTCCTCTTTAATAATTTTTCATGGGTTGTAAAATATGTTTTATCTAGTTTAATTCATTCAACTGATGGTGATTTATTTGGACAGCTGGAGGGGACTAAGTTTGATGACATTGATTTGTCTGGAGGTGAATTCGCTGAATATGACGAGAAGGGAGCATGCCCAGTGATGATATCCAATGTCAGTTCGAGTTTTGAGGTAGTAAAGACTTGAAGGTCGGAGGAGTACATTTCTTACATGCAAATTGTCCCAGTACATAAAAAGAAATTAACTAACTGTTTTGTGTGGGTGGGGTTAAAAACAATGCTGCACTATGTTTATATGTAGGATGCTTGAAACTTAATCTCTGAGATACTTGATATGGTGCAAAACTATTACCAAGTTTAATTGAAATGCTACACATTTTCAATTTATAAGTGTTGGATGTGTAGTTTGTGTTTTGCATGGATGCGCTGCAAATTAATTGATTCAAGTATGGATAAGCCATGTATATTGTTGATGGTATCTTTTGCTGAGCCTAGATATATATGACCTGAATAAATTACTTCTTGAGAATGACCTCAGAGTTCTCAGGTTGGATATCAGAATAGAATCTATACTCCGTCAAGACCTTCGCTCTATCATTCTCAGCCAAAACAGCTCCCCTCTCTGTAGACAATGATATCATCAATCTCCACCCGTTTGTCCTTGAAAAATCTTCACTCCCTCTTTCTTAAATTAGAGTCTTGTTTTCCTTATTTTTGTTTCAAAATGAGTTTTTTTTTTTTTAAGAGAAAAAGTGTGTGTTATTTTTTTAATAAGTTGGTTATGCATAAATTATCAACAATATCCTTATAAGAAGTTGATTAGTATCTTTTAATAATTTAACATATGATCTCAAAGATACAATAGTAAATATATTGTTCTTGATATTTAAAAAAAAAATAGAAATAAGAACACTTATTTTGTGACGAAAAGAATATATTTTTCATATCCTAACAGTTATATGATTTGTTGGAGAAAAGAAGTCTTTACATTCATCATTCCTCCCATTTGGTCTGTTGCAAAAGAAAAGTCTTCATTCAACAATTCTCCATGAAGATTAACGACCCAAGTTCTTTTGATGCCTGGTGGATTCCTCCTTACAATACTTCTTGAGGAATTCATGAACCAAGCATGACTTATCATTCACAATAAATATCTCTGTGTGCATAGCATTAGGTAGCATTTGAACGTGGGTGGCGATGTACGTTGACGAGTTTGGAATTTGTCTTGTTAAAACTCTAATTTGGTCTTGTCATATGCACCTAATTTATCCTTTGAACTTTATTTTAATTTAAAATGACTCTTGAATTTTTTAATATGTCACTCAAAATAGTCATTGTCACCAATACTCGTATACCTAGTAGTTAAAAGTCTCTTTGTTCTCCTTAAAAGAGTCTCAGGTTTAAATATATCTTAAGAGTCTCAAGTTCAAGTCCAATCATATGGTGTTGGAATCGCTGAGGAAAAAAAAAATCATTATCATCGATTATCATTAGTTTTTTAATAAAGTATTGTGACGAGTCGTGTTATGATCACGTGAGTTATTTAATAGAACTAAATCGCCACTTTGATCAAGTCACTCTGAAATTGAGGTTTGTACTGATTTATTTCCATGGAAGTGTGTTTGTTAGCACGTCTTGGGCATACAAGGCTGGTGGTCGCTGCCAATGGCCAGTCAGAGTCTATATGATGGATGCTATTTTATCAAATAAAAAGTAATTAAATGACATTTAATTCACCGTCTTATACTATAAAATGCCTAAAGGGAGCCCAGAAATTTACAACCACACTACACAAACGGCTTCTATTATTATTTTTCCATTCTTCAAAAATTATATTTTTCTCATTAACTGGCATTTATTCTAAGGTTTCAAAAAGAAAATTAATGTTTCTTCAAATAGCAAAGTTAGCTCCAAAAACCTCGCATCCGACATAGCCTCCATCATCGTCGTCAGAGCAGCGAGCGAGCGAGCGAGTGCGTGTGAAAAAGAACATTCTCAAACCTCAGATACTCCACGACTCTCTCGTGACCTATTTTCTCTCTCAAATTTTGGCGCAATTTCAGCTCACACCCACCTCCTGAACCGAGTTCCCTCCCGACATTAATTCCACTCGCCACAACCTTGCACGGTACGTTCCCCATTTTCTCCCACTATTTGCTCCGCTTGTTTGATCCGAAATTATCTTAGATAGATTCGTATTTGCTTTCAAATCTGTGTCTCGGCGTTTTCTATATGCAATTTCTGTTCCAGATCTTTACGGTTGTGGGGGAGAGATCGGTGATTCTGATTTTGAAATGCTCAGATTTAGACGTGTTTCTGAGAAGCATATAGTTGGGATGTGAGAACTGCATTTGCTATTGATAGTTTATTAGTATTTATCCCAAAATGCAATCTAGGGTGGTGCCTATAGAGGAAGGGAAGGATCCTACTCCTCCTGTGGCTGCCAGGACAGGCCATTCTAGGGCTTTGCCGCTGCGGTTACTCCAGTTGTTTCTACTGTTTTTGGTTCTATGTGGGGCCTTTTCGGTGATTAGTTTGTATGCAATTAAGCATTTTGGGGTTCAGAGTGTAGTCACGTCGGTTCAGTCCAGTTTCCGCCCTTGTTATGAAGAATTTGGTGTATTGGATCGTTGGATAAAGCCCCCGTCGACTCTACTCCACACCATGACTGATGAGGAGCTGCTCTGGAGAGCATCCTTAGCTCCTCGGGTCAAAAAGTATCCGTTTAGGAGGGTTCCGAAGATTGCGTTTATGTTCTTGACTAAGGGGCTGTTGCCGCTCGCACCTCTCTGGGAGAGGTTCTTTAAGGGGCATGAAGGGCTTTATTCAGTTTATGTCCATGCATTGCCGTCGTTCCAGCCTGATTTTCCAGCTTCATCGGTTTTCTATAGGAGACATATCCCAAGTCAGGTATGTCACTCATTGTAGTGTAATTGTTTATTTCTTGTTCGTTTTCTTCTTTTAAATATTTGGACATTCTCTTGCAGGTTTATTGTCATTCAACACTAATATAGCAATTAATTTAGATAGGTTTATATTCCATTTCTTTGACAATCTTCTAGTTTTTGGGTGCACATGCTTTTGGTGTGGAGATATTGGTGCTAGCCAGTTTGATGTGGCATTTTCTCGTGAATGACTTAACATTTGAGATACTCTCCTCTATCTAAGGATGTTAGTTTGCTAACCATCTTCTCATATGACCTAATTTGGCTTACTTATAAATTTGGAAATATTGACAATGTCAAGCCGAAGCCACTGTTAAGACTTGGTTTAATTTTTGGAGAACTTTGGAGTTATTGCCTTTACTTTGATCTTGGATAATGGATTATACAAATTCCATATTTCTTAGATATTTATTCTTTTTTGTGGACAGACTTATAGACATACATACGAGAATGAATATTAGATTTTCGGTTTTCAGGTACACCGTACATGCTTTTCCTCAATGAAACATATGAAGTTGCTAAAGGCAAAGCTGTGAGTGTGGAACACTGTCTTTAAGCTGTTGGTTTTATATTAAATCTAATATAGCTATGCGAAGAGAGTGAACAAAAGAAAGGGCTAAATTTGTATTCACTAACTTGATGTGTTTAATACAATGAACCCATATTTATGAGCGTAGGAGATACACATGGTAAGAAACAAATTACAAGAATTACTCCTAATCATAATTTATCTATCAAACCTCACTCTTTACTACGCAATACAACCCCATGAATAGGCATGAACTAACTCTTCTGGCTGCTGCAAAATTTCTTTTAATTATATTTTATGGTAAAGATCCATTCTACAATGACTTTAAGAACTCTCTCTTGTTGGGTATTGGACTTGGTCAGGTATTATTGAATTACCATGTAGATGGGTTTTTAACCCAGAGCCTCTTGTACCATGATGATTAGGTTTTGCATCTTATATTAGGCAGTTTGTTATGATTCATTCAAGAATTATATGTGAAGATTCAGTGCTCTTTGATTGTGACAAAATTCTAGCAGAATGATGTTACATTCAATTACTGTCCAGAAAAACAATGTTCACAACTTAGTCACAGATATAACAACTATATATAAGGTTGGTAACTGTTATCATACTCTTATAACATGCTTGCTTTGATTTATTATGTTTTTCAAAACTGAAATTCCTTGCATCCTTTTAGTTGTTAATTCTGTAGTGGAACTCTTGCCTTTTCCTTTCAACAGTTTGGGTTGATTTTCCCGTGATAAATTTATTCACACACTTCACTTAGTCTGTATTCTTTTTAGGTAGACTACCAGCTAAATCTTAATGCACCAACACAACAATAAGCCACAATCAAGGCAATCACAAGTCATATGCAAGGGTGCGTGTATCAAAAAGTCACTGTTATTAATCATTACATCCTTGTTCTTTTGTAGGTTTCTGAGTGGGGGAAAATGAGTATGTGTGATGCTGAGAGAAGACTTGTTGCTAATGCACTGCTTGATTTTTCCAACGAGTGGTTCATTCTTCTTTCTGAATCATGCATTACCGTCTTCAACTTCAGTATTATTTACAAGTACTTGTTGAGATCAAAGTACAGCTTCATTGGTGCATTTGATGATCCTGGGCCTTATGGGAGAGGGCGCTATAACGAGAGCATGGCACCTGAAGTGAAGATATCCCAGTGGCGCAAAGGTTCCCAATGGTTTGAAATAAATCGAAACCTCGCAATCAACTTAATTGAAGATACTACGTTTTATCCGAAGTTCGAAAAATTCTGTAGACCGGCATGTTATGTGGATGAGCACTATTTCCCGACCATGCTCACCATACAAGCAGCAGATCAGTTAGCGAATAGAAGCATTACTTGGGTGGACTGGTCAAGGGGTGGGGCTCACCCAGCTACGTTTGGGAAAGGCGATATCACCGAAGAGTTCCTGAAGGGTCTTCATGAAGATCACAATTGCACTTACAATGATAGACCCTCGTCGGTTTGTTTTCTTTTTGCCAGAAAATTTGCTCCTAGTTCTTTGGAGCCTCTGTTACAGTTATCACCCACTTTTTTGGGTTTTTGACAAATTTATTCCACTTATGCTCAAAAACATTGTTAGGTGTACAGACTTAAAATTAGTTGCAGCAAAATTAGCTTCATATTAACTTCTGTGTATTGATTTTGTTTACGTTTTTAATCTCCCAGCCAAATATGCATTGTGGTTGTACATTAGTTTTGGAGTAAACACTCCCGGATTGATTTTTTCAAGTAGGTTGGCAATTGATATTCTTTACAGTGTCATCTCTCCTTTTATAGTGCGCACGAATGGGGCTTTTGATCTCGCGAAATTGGCGATTTCCTGGGCCTTCAGTTGGTGTTTCTGGGTTCCTCAAGTTCCCTCATTGAGTTCACACTTGAATTGAACTCGGGACCTCTCGCACCCTAAGCGAGAATCATACCACTAGACCAAATGCCCATAAGTTTCACCACATGCTTATTTTTATTTTTCTTCGGGAATTTCATTACTTCTATGTCAAAAACCCTAGACAAACTGCAAATTTTCGCAAGGAATGGAATGACCAAGAAACTCAAATAAGGCAGAAGAGAAAGAAAAATGACGGATAACTGTAAAATCGTGACGTTTGATTATATGCAGTTAATTTATACTTTTTCTCGTTGATCGTACCTTTGTACGAGCCGTTTTTCCAGCTGGGGGCCTTTGAAATCACAAAGAATATATAAATTTTCAGTGCAAAACTTGACGGATACGTTCAAACCAGCAGTAATGCACCGGATTCCATCAGAACTCCGCAGTTAATCGTGCTCAGCAAATTTTTGTAAGGAATGGAATGACCAAGAACCTCATATAAGGCAGCAGAGAGAGAGCAAAACTATGGAACTCAATCAAGCAAAATTCATGGTGCACAAACTAGAGGCAACAACATATGCATATAGCATATAGGCTTGTATCATTACAAAGATATATCCGTTCTTGCGACCTTACAACAGAGATATATCTACAACAATACAGTTTATAATAAAGACAAAAATGAAAAAAAAAATGAAAAAGAAAGAAAGAGAATACTGTTGTTACAAAACTCCATACTAAGCACATATAAAATGACCAAGCGCAGCACCACTAGACGAGGTTTTACCAACTAGTAATATTTCATACTATACGCACTAGACAGAGTCATACTGCTTTCTCTCCTTTTGTATGGACTGGAAAATTCGAGCTGCTGATTCAGTAGCAGATCTAGGATTGTGAGGTACAACTCTGATCACTCGAGTTGGCTGTTCGTGATTATTCTGAGCTTCACGGGCAACCTCTGGAACTGCATGAGCCATCGGAGAAGGCCTGAGTGCATCCCTTTCTTCAGCAGTCTCTTGACCCATCCTAATTCCCGGTGCTCTTTCACGGGGACTGCTAGCTGAACTTCTCTGCATGTCGCTGTCTTTTGACACGTGAACCTTCTTCATGGTTTGTGGAATCGCCTCACCCTTCTGGGTTGGTACATTGCATGAACTTTGGCGCTGCATGTTGATATTAGAACCCCCTCCTGATACCTGCCCTAGTTGGCCATTTGAATCCGGAATAGGCCCCGCAAACTGGTTCATTTGTTCAACAATCGAACCCGGGATAGCTGTGTTCATCATTGGTATGCCATATGGAGAGTAGTAACCTTGACCCATTGGAGGAGCCCCGGGATGGAACCCCATCGCTTGGGGGTGGTGATGAGAAGCAGAAACACCAAAACCTGGAGACATAAAATTACCTGTGAAAGGGATGGGGGCATAAGGTCCACATCCTCCACAACCTGCTCCCATAAATCCCGAATAAGGCTTGTACACAAGTCCTTCAGAAGGAGTCATAACAGGAATCAACCACTGTTGCCCAGGTGCTTGCGGGACACACCAAGGACCCATCTTATCTGTACTCACAGGTGTCGAGGGAGGATTTCCTACGTAAGGATTATAATCAGAAGGCTGAGAACTATTCTTCACGGGAACAGATGTCTTCCCAACTGCATTTTCTGCTGAACATTCCAATTTATTGTTCGCCTTCTCTGACACATCTTTTCGCTTAATGATAAATGATGATGGTCTTACAACATAGTCTGTGAGTTTCTTTACGGGAGAGCTCTTTAGGGAAGGTTTCCCAAGATAAGCACCATCTTCTTGCAAAATATGTGGCGAGCTAGCAATTAGTTTCTGAACCTGATTCAAGAATAAAGAAGGAAGTTACTCAACCAATCAATAAAGAAAATTAAATATGAATCACATTCAAAACCAATAGAAGCTACTTAACAGGGCGGGAAGCCACCATACCTTAATAAGTCTGTGCAGCTCAAACACTTGTACTGCAAACACTCTTTGCTGACTGTAAGGAGTAACAAGATTTGGATCAAAACAAACTCGTATACAGTTCACTAGACGAAACCTTGACAAACATTCTAATCAACTGCACGTAAAATAGTGAATAAACTAGAACTCCAAAGAATAATATGGCACAACATCATTTTGGGAAGTACATTTAGACTAAATCAAGCCACATAGGAAGATAAACAATTAGAGCTTTGGATGCAAAGTATAGGCTTCATGATCAGGTGGTAGTTTTATGCTCTCCATGGAAATTAGACCACAGCATAAAAAAAGTAATATCTTTGATTTTGAAAAACTATAGTATATGTGAAGAATATGAGTCTTGAAGGCTATCATACCATAGCTATCACGTGGTATCTCAATGAGAACATAAATTTTACATACCATATTGAATACCACAGCATAACACATAAATGAAAGATACATTAGCCAAAAACATTACAAATAACAAATTCAATACAATACATGTGATGTTCTATAATTCTTTACTCTATTTTTGTGTAACTGTAGCAATAAATGTACTCTTAAATATCAAAATGCAAAAGTAACAAATATTTAAAAGACATCTTCAGCATAAAAAATCTAAATGGAGATAAATGCAAGAAAAGCACGCAATCCACTTCTTTCAGGTATCTATAACTTTTTTTCTTTTAAAGAAGCAAATTGTGAGGGGGAAACTAGGAAAACGGAGAAGGGTACATCACGAAGAAAAATTTCAAGTTAAAAGATCAGGTCAAGTAAACATTGATCAAAATCCTCCCAACAAAGAGGCCCAAGATACTACAGGAGACATAATCCTCTTAGCCACCACATCCACCAACAATTACAATATGTGAAATATTCTCCAGTGATTGACACAACTATGGCTCCAAGGATTATCCTCCACCACCTGGCACCTTCTTGCTCCAAACCCTCGAGTGCCAGGAAACCCAATGGTCGCAGGGCACACCATGCAATAATAATCTGAGACAGGAGATTATCCAATAAGGAGATGATCCACTGTCTCGAGCCCTCCTTGCACAAATTACCACAGTTAGGATGGTATACTTTCCTGCTGTAAGATGATCCACGGTTAAAATAAAATTAAGGGGGCCCTTGAACATACAAAAATACTACCCTAGAAGGGATCCTGGGACTTCAAAATCCACACTATGAATACTAACCTCCCTCTAGTTCTACTGTCCTAATGCTATTATTTTATTAGATGTAAAGGAATAAAATCAAATACATTTTCTAGAAAAGTAAGGAATTTTTATTGTAAAGGCAATACACAATTTGTGAGTTACAATGACGAACAACAATGATGACAAAATAAAATAGCATATATGCCCTTTTCAATAAGGGTTACAAATTCTGAATGAGGAAAACAAAAGACAAAATATAATAACAAATGAAAAAAATAAAACACATCTTAAAATGGCATGCCCTAGTGCTTAGGAAAGCAAGCAAGTCTTCAAGATTTAATGCAAAGCAGTTAGAGCATAAGTACCTAGATCAAACATGAAAACGGTGACTTTATGTCAGTAACGACTTAGATCCTAGGTGTTAACCCCCCAAAACTAGGTTTAGTCGGCATTACCGTGTTTCATTTTATCTTTTTTGTACACATCAACTAAACTACCTTTCTGAAACAATTTGTACCTTATACTCAGCTTAAGCTTTCAATAGATCTCCATGATACATCGAGTGACATGACATCAACAATGTCTAACTTAAATTGGAATTATTTAAGGGGGTTGAAACAATTAATCCTTAATAAGACAAGAAATGTTTATTCTAATTTTCTATCAACATCCATACGTGTATATAGTGGTATGGGCAAATTATATATCTCTTGCTACTATTTTGATTCAAGTATTCAAGAAAATTACTCCAGTAGAAATGAGCTACTATAAGACTAAAACCCTGCAACCTCAATCACTGCCCAAATTGGTAGACACAGATTACAAAGTGTAAGATTGAGTAATTATTAACAAGTCCATAGACTTACTTGACAATAGCTCTTCTTGCTTTCCAGAAACGTTTCTGACCTATTATTCCTACAACATCATCAGGAGAGATATCCATCCCTGATATAGAATCCACCATGGAGTTCTCAGAGACATCATCACTTTTTTCCGCAATTGCTGTTGGTTGTGTGCCACATGTCTGGTCTCCTGGATATTCACCATCATTGTCAGGCTCGTTGCAATGAACCTCTCCTGAATGGAAATCGCTGCTAGGCCGTGGATTATCTTCGTTATGCTCATACCCAGTAATTTCATCAATACCACCATGTCCAGTGTCTTCCGGTGGAGGCCTACAACTGAGCTCATGCTGAGATGAAGCGTCAGTTTCCTGCAATCTACTAAGATTAGCCACAAGATGATCCCGATGCTCAATACCTGAAAATGAATTTGCTTCCATTGACTGTTCATTCATTTTTCTTCTGGTTGACTGCTCTGTATTTAACATACACCTGTTTGGGTACTCTTGACTTTGTTCTTTCATTTCTTGTCTCAAATTGTGACCTTGGGAGCTTATTTGCTTTGCCTCTCTCCCAAACGTACTTTGGGGTTTAGTTGAGCAAACTGAATAACTTGAGCTGAAGGTTGTCAGTTTCTCCCTATCTTTACCATCCTGAAATTTCCTCTGATCTTGACCCTTCCCTGACTGAACAAATACAGGAACCTGAAAATCATCCTCTTCTCCTACTTTGTCTCCATGTGCAAGCTGCACCAAGGGTGTATTCAAATTTGAATCATTAGATTGCCGAGCATGAGACTCCTCTTCCATACGAGTAGTTGTTGAGGAAGGAAGGTGATGAGGGAAAAACATATTTCTTTCAAGGTTACTCCCCTGCAACAATTGACATGCTCAGGCTACCATAATAAGGATAGTCAATTCCCTAACACAAACAAGTATGGGCTACACCTCATTCATGTATGTAATAGATCATGCTACCTCACGTGTGCACGAAAAATGAGAACTACGAGAAGGAAAATAAACAATTATATAATAGCTTAAGAGATGTTATACTATCCCCGATACATAGATTTATCTTCAATCATCTAGTAATATGGTTGAATAATATAATGAAACTTAGAATGGCCGCCAATCATAAGAAGCTAAATATTCCAGGACATATGCTGACATCACAAAAGAAACCTCTTAAAGTCATCCAATTCATCCTCGACGTCAAATCGTGTGGCAAAAAGGTAGACGCGTAAAGTTTGAATGGCAACTGTGCAAAGGGACACGGCGAAAACGTATGCAGATCACAGAGGCCTATGGACTGTCAAATTACATGGTAAGAAATTTACTTTTAACTGGCAAATTACAAACCAATAAAGGAGAATCAAATACATACTCACCCTCTCAAATGATACATGCAAAGCCAAGTTCATAAAATTTTCAATTCCAGAGCTTCAAAGCAATAGATAAAGCAGCAAATAACAGTAATTCCTCAGAATCAACAATAAATACATGATCAAAAGGTCAAACAAGACTTCAAATTTGATGAATTAAGTGTACAAAATAGTTAGCTACCTGAAAAAGAGAAGAGGTCAACAATAAATTCCATGAATTACCTGCCCAACCGATGAGGGAGGAACAGCGTTGCTACTGCTATTTGGGTTGATAGGCAACATCCCACGATTAAACCTCTGAGAAGGAATGCTGAGCTGTTCATAGAGGGCCATCTTGTTCCTCGGAGGTGCTCTTGGTCCTCCTTTCTCTGTATCGTTGACATGAAGCCTTGGAAACATGGGTCCTCCAGAATTCTTCTCATCATTTTTCCTCTTCATCCTCTATATTAACCAGAAAAAGAATCCAAAACCCAAAAAGATTTCTCTTCTAAATCACTCTCTCAAGTCCCTACCAACCCAAAACCGACTTCCAATAAACTCAAATTTCCCATACAACCCAGATGCCCAAATCGATCAATCTGCCAACAGCCCAGAAGAAGAAGAAAATAGTCCAACAGCTTCAAAATAAATTGAAATCGAGAGATATTTGAGAAGATATAGGAGTCAAACCAAGATGTTGAAAAGTGGATTTGCAGCTGAAACTGAGGAAAGGGGACAAGGAGACTGGAAAAGAGGAGGAAAAAGTGCAGAATTGTTAGAGCAATTGCAGATTGGAAGAGGGAGAGAAAGAGAATTGATTCGGCAAAGAAATGGATGACGATGATGATGGTGGATGGATGGGTTGGGACTTGTTTTTAGGGATTCCTCGGAAGATCAACGTAAAAGGAAAGGTAAAAAGTGCGGATTGTGGGGCCTGTTTGGTTGGATAGAACAAGAACTAGAACCTACCTCCTCAAATATTTTTCTTTTGGAAAAAGTCTCCAATTAGTCCATGTACTATCCAAATTGTATGGAAATAGTCCATGTACTTCACTTTGATAAAATTTGGTCCCTGTACTATCCAAAAATG
>JAYMTK010000761.1:0-19433 GCA_036897405.1 Pelargonium myrrhifolium
TTACATTGTGGAGTCCAACAAATGATTTGATTTTTGTTAAAAAATTAAGATAAAAGACCCAAATGGAGTCCACCACTAATCCACCTCACCTCCACGTCACACTCCTTCTTCTTCTTCTTCATGTTGTCGGATAATCAATCTATTAGCCTGAAAATTCATGACTTCACTGGAAAATTCATAGTTTCGCTGGAAAAATAACACTTAAAATCAAACCAAATTTCATCAAAAACGTCGTCACCGGAAAATTCATACAATCGCCGGAAAATTCATAATTTCTCTTAAAATCAAACCAAATTTCATCAAAAAAAGTCGAATTGAACACATTGGCTCTTTTATCCTAATTTTTTTAACAGAAATCAAATCATTTGTTGGACTCCACAATGTAATTAGAGTTATTGGTGATGTAGGGCTTCCTATCCCCATCCACTCTCAAATTCAAAAATGGAAAAATGGTGGGTGATATGAAATTAAAAAAATTCAAAAATGGAAAAAAAAAATCCACGTAGGACACTTAACAGACAAATTAGACGGATTTGGACGGTAGAACCTTTTTGGTCCACTTTTTAGATAGTACATGGGCCATTTTGGTATAAAATAAAGTACGGGGACCATTTTGGTCAATTTTTGATAGTACGTGGCGTTGAGGTGGAGAAATGGTGGCTGAGTTGGATTTTTTGAAGATTAAAAAAAAATGAAAAAAATTCTACGTAGGCAATTAACGGTAGTTTTTTTGACGGATTTGGACGGAAGGACCATTTCGGTCCATTTTTGGATAGTACAAGGACCATTTTGGTCCACTTTTGATAGTAGAGGGACCAAATGGGTACTTTTTCCTATACATAAAGTGAAAGTTTAGGATACTCAATATGGTGATAACTACTGCAATTCACACTTTCTTTTTGTTTTTGTAATTAGCTATTATTTTTTTGTGGGGCAATTCTGGTCGGCCAATTTTTGAAATTTTTGTGAATTGAAAGAAAAAAGATGTAAGATGGCTCCAGGCGGTGTCTCCGGCGCTGGGCTCCGGTGGGTTGATGAACAAGAGAGTCCAATTGTAAAATTGTGAAATTATAAAGGGTAAAATTGTAAATTCATATTTTAAAATTATTTTTATTTCTATTTTTAACGGTGTTAGTTAAGTTTGACGGAATCTGTTAGTTTATTTAACGTCATGGACCATTGTGGAACAAAACAAAGATAAGTGGACTGTGGTGGAACAAAATGAAGTTCATGGACTATTTTGAAATAAAACGTATAGTTAAGGGACTAAAACGGATCATTTTCCTATCTAATAAATAACCTTATTAGTAACACTTTTATATACAATCTTATGTTTGAGCGAAAATTAAGAATAAGAAATCCCGTTACATATTGCTAGGCCTAATGGGCTTAAATTTGGACCTTTATAAGGTAAAGCAAGTGACCATTCACAATTTTAATTTGACCTAATGGGCTTCCACTCGGACCTATTGGTCCAATACGACACCGTTCAGACCGAATTTATTCTGTGCCTTAACTAGGCTTAAACCCTACACGAAAAACCCTAGCTTCATCACATCTGAATTTTGAGACAGAGAGAAGAAGAAGAAGAAGATGGGAGGGTCGCGAAGAAGGTTGAAGAGATCGAGACCAAAGGTGAAAGTAGGGCTTCCGAGGAAGGACCCTAGAATCTTCAAGCCAGCTTTCTGTCTCCCTCCCAAGCTTCGCAAGCTCGTTGATGGTGCTGATTCTAAATGGGACGCCATGGGCAGCGTCGTCGACAATTACAAGTCCTTCGGGGTCGTCTCCAACCCTAACTTGCTCGGCGTTCGATGCCGTACTAATCATCTCGTGCAGATCGATTCTCTTCAGGTCCCTCCGCCGCCGCGGTCCCTTGACTCTGACGAAGACGCCGATATTGAGTTCGAGCCCATTGATTCCGGCAGCGACCTTGAAGAAGATGGTATATTCTCCATCTCCCTTCCCCTCTATATTTATATATATTTTGTATCTGCATAGCATGTGAAGCTTGATTATAAATCAGCACAGAACAGTCATGTTTGGTTACTAAGAAAGGGCCCTGAAATAGATAATTATAGAAAAAGATAATCATTCAACTGGATTTAGCTTCTGTAGCCTATCATGTTATGCATAGCAATGGATCAGTCATGAATTATACTTATCTTTAATGCAGTGGTTCTGATTGTTCTAACTCATAAGTTGAACTAGATCAATGCTTCTGCATATTCTATCATACCATCATATTACGGTATTACCTGAACTAGATTAAATCTTCTATATGTATGATGTTCTGTATGGCAATGAATTGTCCCTGACTTCTGTGTTTGTAGTTCCCGGTTTAAGCAGTCCTATCTCTTTAGCTCATTCAACTGTTAGTGTTGATTGAACTAGTACAATCCATTTATTTACTTCTTTGTTGTTTTTCTTTTATGTTTGGCGATAATGGTGTTCTCTCTCCTCTGGTTAATTCAAGCCATCTATTTATATTTTTTTGTTTCTATATTATGTTTTCTTATGAGTAGAATACTGGTCTCTCAACTGGTTAATAAAGAGGTGCTTTATCTTAATGAATAGAATAAAATCAACCATTGCTGATGTACTAGAGCACTTAAATAGACATTTCAGTATCGGGTATGTTAAAGACAAGTGGTGGAAAATGAAGGACAATTCTGAAGAAAAGAAACTGATTGCCTTTTCAACAAGCTTTTTTTGCCATGTTCTCTGTTGTCATTTCGCCACAACTTTTACCATGATCGTACATGGGGTAGACCAATTTGAGCTGTTTGTTGAGTTTTTACGAGAAATATTATGTGAAACAATCTTTCCCAGTGAATCTTGATATGGTACAGTTCTTAAGTGTACTCTTTTTGAGAATTGTTTAGTGACTTGTTGTTTATTGTGAAATAAAGATGTGAAAGTGGCTTTGGGGAAGAAGCGAAGAGATGGTAAAAGCGCTCCTTTGCAGCCGTTGACCGCCATACAACGTCTCCACATTAGTCGCTTGGTTGAGGAATATGGAGATGATTACCAGGTTGGATGAATGCGCTCACTTGATTTTTGTTTTGTTTTCCAGAGTGAACATTGTACTTATCTTGAATATGTTTGTTTTGCAGGGGATGTTCATGGATACAAAACTAAATGCAATGCAGCATTCAGTTGCAACCCTCCAGAAGTTATGCAAAAGATATCATATGTACAAGGATAAAAATCCCCTGATTGTAGGCAGTTGAGAATGTTTAATTTGGGTTATATGCTTTGTAATATGTACTCATTATTATTAATGACATGGTTTTTTTTGGACGATCTTCTCTCTTTGAATCTGTATGAATGTGATTGATTGTCATATAACTATTTCTTGCAACCTTGGATTTCAAAACCTTGGAAATTGGATATGGACCATGTAAGAGAGCACCATCTGAATCAAAACCATTTCTTTACCTGTACTGACTGGAGTTTAATTCCAGTTTCCTCTTTCTTTTTATTGTCCCCTGATATAAGCTGAAATTTCAGTCAACTATGAAGAAAGTGGCCATGGTATAAGCCGAATGGAATAGAATAGCATACACTTGTGCTAATTGGGTTTTTGATTCTAATTCTGATTCTTCAACTCAAGCCAAGTGGAGGATAATTTGTTGCATATATTTTGAAGGAACGATAGGCATTATCCACTGTCTGCTGTGCATGGCTCCATGTATCTGCAATTCTCTATCATCTCAGTCTCTCAACACCATTTATTGCTCTTTTCCTAAAAAGTTGAATCTAATAGCCAAGCCAGTCGATATCTGATTGTTGAGATGCTCATTTTTTA
The DNA here is from genome assembly GCA_036897405.1 of Pelargonium myrrhifolium. Classification (NCBI taxonomy): domain Eukaryota; kingdom Viridiplantae; phylum Streptophyta; class Magnoliopsida; order Geraniales; family Geraniaceae; genus Pelargonium; species Pelargonium myrrhifolium. The sequence goes on from JAYMTK010000761.1 coordinate 3,809, forward strand.
AGATCAAAATCATTATCATTTTTTTGCTCTGTTTCATTTTGCAGGGAGTAGAGTTGAAGCCAGTCAGAGATAGACTACGCAAGAAGCATAAAAGGTGTGGTTATTTTGCACCATCCGGTATCAATCTTTTTTGTCTTAGCCCTTCCATATTCAGTTCTTGTTGTTGTAGGAATCAAAGGGTCAATTGGGATTTCAGTGAACAGAGGATCTGAAGTGAACCGGCCATGGAGGTAGAAGAAGAATTGCATGAACCGCTTTTGTCCAAATCAAGCGTGAGAGGCTATTCTTCAGCATCTGTGTTGTCCAAAGCCTTCTGGGTTTGGATGAACCCATTGCTGAGCAAAGGTTACAAGTCCCCTCTCAAGATTGAGGAAGTCCCCTCTCTTTCACCAGAGCACAAAGCTGAGAAGATGTTGCAGCTTTTTGAATCCAAATGGGCCCAAATCAGAAGAAAATTCAAGCCATCCTGTTCTAACCACCTTGCTCAGGTGTTTCTGGAGGGAAATTGTCTTCACCGTAATACTTGCAATTGTGCGTCTATGCGTCATGTATGTTGGGCCTGTTCTCATTCAAAGTTTTGTTGATTTCACATCCGGGAAGAAAACCTCCCCTAATGAAGGATACTATCTTGTGCTGATTCTTCTTGCTGCCAAGTTTGTTGAAGTTTTGAGCCGTCACCAATTCAACTTCAATTCCCTGAAACTTGGCATGCTTATACGGTCCACTCTTCTTACATCATTGTACAAGAAGGGCTTGAGGCTAACTTGCTCTGCAAGGCAGGATCATGGAATAGGACAGATTGTGAATTACATGGCTGTTGATGCTCAACAACTATCTGATATGATGCTACAGCTTCATGCCATCTGGTTGATGCCATTGCAAGTTGGTGCTGCCTTGGTGCTTTTGTATTATACACGTATTGGCGCTTCTGTGATTGCAGCAGTGATTGGAATTGCTGGCGTTCTTGTGTTCAATGTGCTGGGGACGAAGAGGAACAATCGGTTCCAGCACAGTGTGATGAAGTGTCGAGATTCAAGAATGAAGGCAACGAACGAGATGCTGAGCAACATGCGCGTTATCAAGTTCCAGACATGGGAGGATCACTTCAAAGACAGAATCCAAGGTTTTCGCGAGTCTGAATTTGGATGGCTTGAAAAGTTCTCGTACTCGATGTATGGCAACATTGTTGTAACGTGGTGCGCGCCATTGATTGTGTCAACTCTCACATTTGGTACTGCAATTTTGCTGGGGGTGCCACTTGATGCAGGCACAGTGTTCACAACAACATCAGTTTTCAAGATTTTGCAGGAGCATCTCAGAACCTTTCCACAATCTATGATCTTCCTTTCGCAAGCTATGGTATCGCTTGGGAGGTTGGATCAGTTTATGAAAAGTAAGGAATTGGGGGTGGAGATTAATAAGGAGGGCTGTGATGAGAGAGTTTCTGTGGAGATCAAAGATGGGGTGTTCAGCTGGGATGATAAAAATGGAGAGGAGGTTCTAAAACATGTAAATTTGGAGATAAAAAAAGGTGAGCTTACTGCAATTGTTGGAGTTGTTGGGTCTGGAAAATCTTCTCTCCTGGCCTCAATACTTGGCGAGATGCACAAAAAATCAGGAAAGGTGTGACATTTATTGACCATTAAATCTTGGCAAATGATCACAAGTTAACAGCTTATATGAATTGACAATTTATGTGTTTCTGCTGCAACAGGTCAGAGTCTGTGGATCAACTGCCTATGTAGCTCAAACATCATGGATCCAAACTGGGACTATTCAAGATAATATCTTATTTGGTTTGCCAATGAACAGAGTTAGATACATGGAAGTTATCAGAGTTTGTTGCTTGGAGAAAGACATGGAAATGATGGACTATGGAGATCAAACTGAAATTGGAGAACGGGGAATCAACCTCAGCGGAGGGCAGAAGCAGCGAATACAACTTGCCAGGGCTGTTTATCAGGATTGCGATATCTATCTTCTTGATGATGTTTTTAGCGCGGTTGATGCTCATACCGGGTCAGAAATATTTAAGGTGACTAAACTGTACCTAGTTGATTTCATTTCATGTCTAGTTTATCATATGATATCTGTTGCAAAGTATCAGTATATTGCTTAAGTATTGGATCATGCTTGCTTCCAGGAATGTTTGCGGGGAGTTCTTAAACATAAGACCATTTTACTTGTAACCCATCAAGTTGACTTCTTGCATAATGTGAAGCTTATTTTGGTAAGTCCAGCCCTTCTTTCTTTTTTTCTTCACTTCAAATGTGTGTTTATTAGAAGTTTGATTTTACGTGAAATAGGTCATGCGAGATGGGATGGTTGTGCAATCAGGGAAGTACAATGACTTAGTAGAATCTGGAATGGACTTCAAGGCACTTGTATCCGCCCATGAAACGTCCATGGAACTAGTAAAAATGAGCAAAGTTATGATTGATGAAAATTCAGCCAAGCCTAAATCTCCTCAAGGCTCTTCCAACAATAGACAAGCCAATGGTGACAAAACAAAATTGGACAAAGGGTCTTCGAAGCTCGTTAAAGAGGAGGAGAGAGAAACAGGCAAAGTCAGTTTTCAAGTGTACAAATTCTACTGCACTGAGGCTTATGGGTGGTGGGGTGTCGTTGTGGTTTTGCTGTTGTCTCTGTCATGGCAAGCATCTATGATGGCAGCTGATTATTGGCTTGCATATGAAACTTCAGAGGATCGCGCAATGTTCTTCAACCCTTCTCTGTTTATTTGTGTATATGGCATAATAGCTGTTGTGTCTTTCGTGCTGATTCTGATTAGATCTTTCTGTGTTGCAATATTGGGGCTTAAGACAGCCCAAAGTTTCTTCACACAAATGCTTCACAGCATCTTGCATGCTCCCATGTCATTCTTCGACACCACTCCTTTAGGAAGAATTCTAAGTCGAGTAAGAATCTCAAGATCCCATTTTAATATTTCCTTGCTGCTTGGACTGATCCGAGGTTTTTGTTTATGTTTTCATCTCTGGTTCAGGCATCAACTGATCAAACCAACATTGATCTCTACCTTCCCTTCTTTATGGCAATAGAAGTAGCCATGTACATCACATTACTCAGCATCTTCATCATCACTTGTCAATATGCTTGGCCAACAGTGTTCTTAATAATTCCTCTTGGTTGGTTGAATTTCTGGTATCGGGTATGTCTCTCGCCTTGTTTGTTTTGTATTATTACACAATCAAAAAATTTCTAATAACATGTACTATGTTCTGGGATTTTAGGGATACTATCTTGCATCATCTCGCGAACTTACACGCCTTGATTCAATCACAAAAGCACCTATTATCCATCATTTCTCAGAAAGCATCTCTGGAGTCATGACAATCCGTTCTTTCGGGAAGCAGGATAGATTTAGTCAGGAAAATCTTGACCGAGTTAATTCCAACTTGCGCATGGATTTTCACAACAATGGATCCAATGAGTGGTTGGGTTTCCGTTTGGAATTGATTGGTAGTGTCATACTCTGTGCTTCAACTGTGTTCATGATCCTATTGCCTAGCAGCATTATAAAGCCAGGTATTTTACTTACATGTCTGATATGCAGAGCAGCCTCAAAATTTTAATTCAAGATCACATGAAACACATTAGGTTTTTTGTACTTCCCAATCATTCAAATGGTTCTTGGCAACTGGTGTGCCCTAAAAAAAATTAAATCTTGAACCTTCTACTTGTACTTATGATGTTTCTACATATTACAATGAAATTTATCAGTTCTGTTCCGAATGCTATCGAATAATTTTGATTATCTGCTTTGCTGCAAAATGTAGAGCATGTTGGTCTATCTCTCTCCTATGGTTTGTCTCTAAATGGTGTGTTGTTCTGGGCCATATATCTGAGTTGCTATGTGGAAAATAAAATGGTTTCTGTTGAAAGGATAAAGCAGTTTACAAAAATTCCATCAGAAGCTGAATGGGAGCTCAAAGACCAGCTTCCACCTCCAAATTGGCCTGCCCATGGCAATGTTGACCTCAAAGACTTGCAGGTAATTTGGAAGAGAATGGTTCTAATTAGTCTCAACTTTTGCGCTGATACCTAAAATAAATTGTGTTACAGGTTAGATATCGTCCAAACACGCCTCTGATTCTCAAAGGCATCACTCTCAGCATTCACAGGGGAGAGAAGATTGGTGTGGTTGGTCGGACAGGAAGTGGGAAATCAACGCTAGTCCAAGTGTTGTTCAGGCTTGTGGAGCCTTCAGGAGGGAGAATAATCATAGACGGGATTGACATTTGCCTGCTCGGGCTTCATGATCTCAGGTCTCGTCTTGGGATCATTCCTCAAGAACCTGTGCTTTTTGAAGGAACTGTGAGAAGCAACATTGACCCAATTGGAAAGTATTCAGATGACGAGATATGGAAGGTAAGATTAAAAACACACTCCACTGATGATGCTTGTTACGGTTTGTTTGTATGCCTGACCTCGTGTTTTTTTTGTAGAGTCTTGAACGCTGCCAGCTTCAACATGTGGTGGCTGCAAAACCCGAAAAGCTTGAATCTTTAGGTAAGTGACTGATATTTCAAAATGTTCATCTCTGCAAGTAACTTGACAAAATGTTACCAAACAGTTGTGGATAATGGAGAAAACTGGAGCGTTGGGCAAAGACAGCTACTGTGTTTGGCGCGTGTAATGTTGAAGCAAAGCTGGTTCTTGTTTATGGATGAAGCAACTGCTTCTGTGGATTCACAAACAGATGCAATGATTCAAAAGATCATCAGAGAGGACTTTGCACAGTGTACCGTTATCAGTATTGCTCACAGAATACCAACTGTTATGGATTGTGATAGAGTTCTAGTTTTAGATGCAGGTAACAATTCTTTGGTATCATTCCTGGAAGAAACAAACATAGTTGCTGGGCTGATCACATTGCGGCTAATGTGAAGTGCATTTCTTTTTGTAACAGGGCAAGCCGAAGAATTTGAGAGACCATCTTGTTTGCTTGAGAGGCCATCACTTTTTGCAGGGTTGGTTCAAGAATATGCCAACAGATCTTCTGGACTATAATAAACTGATCCGGAAAATAGAATCTTTAAGAAACCAATAACCATTGCTGGTATGGATTGATTTATTGTTATTAATGCAATGCCAAGATATGCAAAACATAGTGCATGTACTACTGGATGCTGATATGGTTTTTGGTGAAATAAATGTTCTCTTCTTGTAGCTTAAAGCTATCTTCATTTGAACGCCACACTCCACCAAGAAATGTTGGTTTCATTTTTTTTTTTTATCTTCTGTTCTGTTTTTTTTAGTCTAGAGATTTTGTTAGGTTAAAGTTGGGTTTCAGTCTATATTAGGTTAGGTCTCAATTCAAGTTTTGGGTAGTCAAGTGTAAAAGATACGTATAATCATCTTTCTATGCATAAAAATTTAACATGGATTGGTCGCTCACTCACCGTCACATCAATACACGGTCGCATTGATTTTGACTCGTTTGCTCCAAAATTACCCTCTGGATATTTTAAGAACCTAAGCCATAGAAAAGGTCAGGGAGAAAAATATATCTCAAGAACCCAAGACATGAAAAAGCTCAAGGAGAAAAATATGAATAGATGATCAAGGAGGTATATCTCATATGTGTTCTCGAGCTCGCACATCATGTGATATCGCCCACAATGCACAAAGAATTGGTTGTCATGAAGCCCATATTGGTGGAGTAGACAAAGACGATATTGCACAACATGTCACTCTCCCTGTACGTCGCATTAACGTGACATAAAGCTTAAAAAACCAAAAATCAAGTCTATAGAGCCAATTTTACCTTAATGAGGTAGCACGACACATGTCATGGCCATCACAAGCTTGTGACTTAGCTGAAGGTTGAAGGCGAATGTCCGCTTCATACCTTAATTGGATTGAAAGATCTAGTGGAGATAGCACATGTCTTCATTCGCACTGTTTGAATGACATACAACTCGAATGATCAAGGACTATCTAGGTGCTCTTACCGAAAAAACTAATAATTTGCAGTCAAATTCTAATAGATCATAGACACATTGTGTCTTAATGAACAGACACCATACATATTCCATGTTGTTCGAGTAAACAACCTAAAATTCTGCTTTTATGTTGTGTTCGAGTTACATTGTAGTATTCAAGACCTAGTAGTCCATTTCTTTGTCCCAAGTGTCATGCATGTAAACGGGCACTCGTCATATAATGATCTAACTCACATTATGTCTTGTTGGTGAATGCAAACTTCCAAGTAGAAGAAAATCTGTGACTTACACGCCCAAAACAGTAGTTGTTGCTATAGAGTGCGACACTACCGTGACGACACACTCACTATAAAATATAAATATAAAATAATAGTAAATTGTTAATCATTTCTTTATAATTTTAATTGTGCTCTAATTTCACTTGATAAATATTTTTAAGGGTAATTACATGTTACTTTGTTAGATTTTTTTCTATCAGGTTACTACTCTGTTAGATTTTTTTTCCATCATGTTACTACCCTGAAAGAGTATCAAATTTCGTTAAAATTCACGGACAAAATGGACGGAAACACAATTTGTATCTAACAGAGTAGTTACATAAAAAAAAATAAATTACCCCATATTTTTATTATCATGTTTGAGTTAACCATTGTTCGTTCATTAAGAATAAATTCACAAGTTGACAAGTCCAACTTGTGCATCAGTGTTGTTTAAACTTTAAACTTTAAAGGAGTGGTCTAATTTATTCGTTTGTCTTCTTGAGAAGCAAAAAAGCATGCAAGGTTAATTGAATTCAGGTATAGCTAAGGGAGGTGGCAAAAAAAAAGGTTCTTTAGAACAAAGTGGCCTATCTTCATGAGCTGTGAAAATGACAGGTGGCAAAACAGATGTCCACGTAGGACACGAAATCCACAATAATGGCAAAACAAGCAACGCACTTACGTGTACAAATTGGACAGTGAACCAACCACAGCCTCACTTACAAATCCAATTCCAATCATCATTCTTTCCAATTAAAAACAGCCACATGCCCAATCACATCACTAAACGACAAAACAAACGTGTGCCATAAGTGGTAAAACGACACTACCTTACCTTAACTGTCATTCCACGCTGGCAATTGTTCTTCTAGTACCATCCACAATCATCCAAATCAAATTCTCAACCGTTGGATCTACAACCAACGGTTAAAAAAAACCTTTCTTAACCCCCACGCTAATTGACGATCAACGATAAAAAAAAATAAAAAAAATCCCTTTAAATAGGTAAAATTCTCTTCTCATTCTCTCGTTCCTTCTTGGCTCAACTGCAAGTCCACAGCAAAGCAATAGACCACAAAACGAAACAGAAACAGACAGAGACAGAGAAAAATTTCAATGGCGGAGACGGCAGAGAAACCGGTGATGCTGGTTGCAATCGACGACAGCGAGCACAGCATGTACGCTCTCCAGTGGACGCTGGATCATTTCTTCGCTCCGTTCGACGGAAAATCGCCGTTCAAGCTCGTTGTTATCCACGCCAAGCCTTCTCCGGCCACCGCCGTTGGTCTCGCCGGTCCCGGTACGTGTTTTGCAATTTCATGCTCTTTTGCTGGTTCACATATGTAGAGACAAAATAGGTCACCTTCTTTTTACCCAAAAATGGTTCATGAAACTGTGTTTGGGACAAATTTAGTTATGAAATTTTGTTTGACTCAATTTGATCACTTGAATTTTCAAATATTGACTAGTCTCTAAACTTTCAAATAGTGGCCCAAATGATTCTTAACATTGAGACGGATCCAAACATGAAAGTTCATAGACCAAATTGGGTTAATATTTGAAAGTTTGTGGACTATTTTGGATCAAATGGAAGTTCAAGGATCAAATTGTTTCATAAACACGAAAGTTCAAGGACCATTTTAGGTATAAAAAAAAGAAGTTCAGGACCAAATGTTAGAGGCAGGACTTGAATTTCTGATGAATTGCAGGAGCTGCTGAAGTTTGGCCGTATGTAGATGCAGATTTGAAGAGGATTGCTCATAAAGTTGTTGAATCCGCCAAGCAACTTTGTGCCAATAAGGTAATTTAGTAATTGATCCAATTGATTTGACTAAAAACAATGGATAAATAAAGTAGATAATTAACTCACTAGGAAAATAATCAGTGTGATAGACTTATACGACTTAAGACTCATTCATATTTGCTAGAGTTTGGCTCACCACGAATTGACATCTATACCCGTCTAATGAATTTGTGTTCGTGAAACATCTGTCCGATCCAATTCAAATGTTTTTAGTTGAGTCTCGGTCATTAATTGTATGACTACAATTCGAATAGGTTTTGAATGAAGTCTCCATGATCTTTATTGTAATTTCTATATGATTCTTGCTTTTGTTTACAATGTCATAGAAGGACCTAGAAAAGCAAACAAATAAACCCATTTCTCTAGTATAAAAAAATCAGTTACTTTATTGAAAAGTCTGTTATACCTTACATTTTTGAAGATAAGTTCAGGCCAAAATGAACAGATTTTGCTGGGATGGTCTATTCAAAATTTAAGGTTTGGTCACAACATGTTCAGAATTTGCATGTTATTATAAATGTAAATTTGATTTTTGTTGATCTTTGTTTTAGTTCAATGGCTCTAGTATCAGCTTTTGTTCTTAATTATTTTATAATTATAACTATTTTTAAGTTGTAACAAAATGTCAAATTGATCAAATTAGACGATGCTGAGATGAAAAGAAACATTGGAAACAAAAGTAGATGGTAAAAATTTAAATTGAAACAAGAATTAAAGTTGAGGATTAGCAAAAATGAATATCAAGAAATCATTTTGAGACATTGACAAATTGGGTATTGGAGTGGAGGTTGTGCTCAAGAAATGAGTTGTGTTGTGTGCAGGTGGATGAAGTGTTGGTGGAGGTGGTCGAAGGAGATGCCAGGAATGTCCTCTGTGAGGCTGTAGAGAAACATCATGCTTCTGTATTGGTTGTGGGTAGTCATGGCTATGGAGCTATCAAAAGGTATAAATATATTCTTCTAATTCCATATATGTGGGTGCTCTAACATTTTATACATGTTTGTATATATATCATCATTCCGCTGATAAATTGATAAAGGATGGTGAATTAGTGATGATCGGCACATGTAAAATGTCCTTACATTTCAGTAAGAGCTAAGCTATACAGTGAAATCACACGAGTATTCACTTATTCGTTGTTACGTTACGGTAACATTGATAAAAAACTGTGAGGAGTTGTAAGGAGATGGTTGAAACTGTAATTAGTTGTTTCAAAAAGTTAACTTTAGTGTAATATTATGTTCGGATAAAAACAACTGTGAGGAAATATCAATGTTTGAAAGGACCAAAATAGGCATGGAGTATTAAGAAACAAGTTAACATTATCAATCACTGCATATGCTCTCATAAGTTGTTTAATATTGATCATAGTAGATTATAACATAACATAGATTTAGTTGACCTCATGTACATAAACAATATCTAGCATTTCAAATGTTAGTATTACATAATAGACTCGATAAACCTAGTCTACAAATCATGTCGACCTAATCTGCATTTTATGAGTGTAAGAAGTTAATTTACGTGTTATATATATCTCCTTAAAAGAAATAAAAGAAATTCATGAGACATCGATCTCCAACAGAAATCAGCTTCTTAAAGGAGTTATGCATAAGCTTGCCTTCTCAAAGTCTCTATTTTATACATTTTACCGAAAAACTTATTGTAGTTCTCTTTAAGTTTTGCTTATGTTATCTATTCTACTTAAAGGAGACCAAAAATCTCATAGGAGATATTTAACTCCTGCAAAAGAACTTGTCTCTTTACCATTGACATTTTATACATTTTGTTGAATTATGTAGAGTGTTATTTATTTAAGTTTTGTTTATGTGACATCTCTTTTAATGAGACACTAATATTTTCAAACAAGAATCTTCTTGATTTAATGCTAAATTTACTGGTATTGCAGGGCTGTTCTGGGTAGCGTAAGCGACTATTGTGCTCACCATGCTCACTGTTCTGTGATGATTGTGAAGAAGCCCAAAATCAAACATTGAGATGCTTCCTAATTTCAGAATAGTTATATGATTAAGCTTGTCTAATAAGATTGATGTTGCAAGTCTGAACCACAACTACTATCTACCCCAATTGTATCTTTATATTTTGTGTGTAAAATAGTTCCTCTATAATGTGTGTAAATGAATATATATAATTTATCACCGCGTGCTTTAAAATATATTATAATTTCATTACGTATCAATTGCTTCGAACAATTAATACATTGAACTGTCCTTTTGTACATAAAAAAATGTTACATCTCTAAAAGTTTGGTTAACTTCTAAAAGTTGGTCCATTTTAGGAGCTCAATCAATCAAGTGTCTCCTGCCAAATTAAGTATTGGATGAAAAAATATATATATATATATTTTGAGATAAAAGTGGAAGATGCAATGAAACGACCTGTCGTGTGCATGTGAAACTAGTAAGTAGCTACTTGTCGTGTGTTCATAGGTGAGAAACAACGTTAACAAAACGGAGTACGTACAAGGAGCAAAAACGCAGCACCGACCATGCCGTTTTGGCGAAAGGTTGGGTTTTGGGAAGTGGGGATTGGATCGCGGTATGGACGATGATGATATGATGAAAAATGGATCATGTGATGCGATGTGATGCGGTATATTGGCACGTACACGTAACCCGACAGGTCGGAGAGAGAGGTAGACTCGGAGGTCCGAAGAAGAGAAAGAGAAAGAGAAAGAGAAAGAGAAAGAGAGTTCTCTCAGATTTTTCGCTCGATTGTAAAAACAACAATTCTGGGTTTTGTTTTGATTGGCCGAGGAACAAGAAGAAAAGAGGAAATGGCGGGTTCCAAAGCCACTGATCATCATCTGATGGACGGCGATGATGATGATGGAGAACCTCCTGCTTCTGGGGTTTCCTGCTCGATTTGTCTTGATTTAGTCGCCGATGATGGAGACCGCTCCACGGCCAAGCTCCGTTGTGGCCATGAATTTCATCTGGGTACCTCAAAAATCTTCTCTTTTTTGTTTTTCCTTTCATGTTCCTATTTTTTCCTGGGCTTTAATATTTTACTGAAATGGTTGAGTTTGGTAGAAATTTGGTTACTGGGTTTCTGCATTTTTGTCCTTACAGCTTCACTTACTGTTTGGGGTATGCATAGATGGTGGAAATTGGAGTCAACATGAGGATTTAGTTTACATTAAGCATTTGAGCTTCAATTTCAGCTGTATTTGCCTATCCTTATGGGTGTGCAGTTTGTGAATATAGTCTATTTTTTTATGGGCATCATGTTAGAAGCTTAACTTTGTGAAATCATGAAAATTTTGGTATTATTGTGATTGTGGGAAGTGGTGAACAAGATCTAATTCAGTAGGGACAGTGGGAACTTTGGTACATCATTGTGATTTCGTGATGTTGAGACTGAGATCTCATTGTATTATTGGTTGTTTTACTGTTTGGTTGTGTTCATGAATGGATATTAAATAGTCTAGGTGCTGAAAAAAGTTGTTTCGGTATGATTTGATCGAGTGTAGAAGGGTATGCGTTTCAAATTGTTTTGAGTTGTCAAGGAACACCTTGTCACCTTCTGCATTCCTGTATGATCTGTCAAAGATATTGTGATATTTGTACATAACCGTGATTTATGAGTTTTTAATTTGCATGGCGTATTTTGCAGATTGTATCGGTTCAGCATTTAACATGAAGGGAGCAATGCAATGTCCAAATTGCCGGAAGGTTGAAAAAGGCCGATGGTTATATGCAAATGGTTCAGCTTGTTCATTGCCAGAGTTCAGCATGGAGGATTGGATTCCTGATGAGGATATATATGATCTAAGTTATGCAGAAATGGTAAAACACAGTTACTCCTACTTTATGTTCTCTTCATGTTTATGCAGTTCTGTGTTGCCACTCAGTCCATGATCAAGATGAATTTTGAAATGATCTGTTATTTTTCATTTACATCTGCACGTGGGTTCAAACAATGTAGAAATATTTTATGCAGTCATAGTTCCTAGGTTATTTGTGGTGTTTTGAAAAATCTATTCATTTTATGTATGATTGTTATCGTCTTGAGTTCTTCACCTATTTAAAATTTTCTTCTATGTTTTTTGCAGCCATTTAGAGTTCACTGGTGCCCTTTTGGTAGACTGGCACGACTTCGTTCATCGTTTGAGTAAGCATCTGTTGCTTGGTTTTAATAAACCATTTTTTTCCATAATGAATCAAAAAAGTACCTTTAGCAATTTCAAAATCGGCATTTAATAGTTGTGCTGTACTTTATGGAAAGTGTGTTATGACATGTGACTCCTTTTGGACTTGTATGCTTGCAATCGGTTTTGGTTGTTTATGGAGCTAGGTTTCGTCTTGCATGTTTCCTTTGACATTCTTGAATTTTACAAGGCTTTGTCTTGGTCTAGGATTTGTACGGGACTTCAAATGAAATCAGAGAAATAGTAGTTAGAGGAAACTGTTGGATGCAGGATACCTCCTAAATCCTAAATGGAATGTATTACATTAAGTCCACACTTTCTCAAGGATAACTCTGTGCACAATCAATGATGTCCTTGAATCTTTCGTATTTGCTTAAAGTTTAGACAAGCCTGCATGAATCCATTAAAGGAAATATTACGATAAAACCTAAAGGAGCCAAGTTACATTACTGCCTGTCTGAGCCATTAAAACTTGTCTTAATTATTATTGTTCGGTAACTATTCAATAAATTTAATGTTCTTGTCTTGTGACCTTGAGGTCACAGATTCGAGTCAGGATAAGTCTCTCCATGCAAAAGTAGGGGTAAGGTTGCGCCCGTTAATGACCCTTCCCAGAGCCTTTAACATTGCGAGTCTCATGCAACGGGTCACCCTTTTATGCTATCATGCACCTGAAAGCGAGAAGGAAATCTCAAAGCATTTTCTTATTTAGGCATCTTCATCGTGTTCACTAAAAATATGGTGCAGTTATATTATGTCATCAATTGTTGCCATCTTTGACATGTTTACGCTTTCTTATCTTTCAGGGAAATGGAGTATCCTTCAACTACATGTAAGTGAAATAGCCTATTAGGTTCCTGATAAAAATTTGTGTTGCCCTGTAAATCTGTTATTACAATAGATCTACCAAATTTGGTTTGGATGCAGATAATGGCCTCCCAGGACACCATGCTGTATTTGCTGAACAGACAGCAGCATCACCCGTTGCTCATTCATATGTTGCATACTTTCGACCAATTCCTCCTGCTTCCTCAAACTCTGCTGATAGTGTTGATGATCTTAACCTCAGTCATCACTGGAACGGTCTTCCTGGACACACTGAGATATTTGATCCCCAAACCTTTTCGGCCATCAATAACCGATACCATAATTGGGTTCATCATGCCCCCGTTTTCCCCACATCCGGGGGCCATATTAATGCTGCCGATCCTGCTTCAGTTACACCTGCAACACAGAGATCCAATCGTAGTGAATCCGATGTGTTAACCAACAGATCCAGATCTTTTGCGCATCCATTTATTTTTGGTCACGGGTAAAGGATCTAATCTATAATGAGCTTGAATTACTGCTGCTTTTTAACTATCTCCTTGGCATTGTTATGATGGACATGAAATTGCATTTGGTCTTGCTTGTGCTCAATGCAGCATTGTTTATGGCATGTCACCAGCATAGTTCCTGTTTGCTTTATGTAGTCTGAATACACAAAATTGAATATTTAAGCATCATCTGAACAATTTTCGAATCCATTTAGCTGCACTTTATCAGTTGAGTTATATACAGACAACATTACTGATTACACAATGCTACTTTGTTTACTTCATGTTGTCATGCGAGACGTATTTTGTTGCAAAAACGCGTTGGTATAAATTTTCATTGTATTTTGTTTATACGAGCTACTCGTCATTTGAATAAATCTATTTGTCTATATATTTCCTAGGTCTGGTCCAGGAGCTGGGAGCTCATTTGTCTCCTCAATTGTGCCTCATCACCCAAGCATCAATGCTCGGGTCCATGAGAGAATGCAGGTTTCCCATGCCTTCCATCATCAGCAACAACCTAGCAATTCACACGGTGTGCCTCCACCTTTGATACCTGGCATCAGGAGACTTGATGGTCAGAGGGGCATGCCGGCAGTAGTTCCAGGTCCTCCACAACCCGATCATAATAGCAACTTCTACGTCTTTCCTCCCAGTTCTTCCAACCTCAACGTACATGAAGCAGAAAATGCTCTGCAAAATCACACTCACATATGGGAAAGAGAACGGTTATCTCATTTCCCAGCTGCTACATATGACCAGGACTCAGGTTGGCAGTCATATCACCAAACTAATACGAGCGGCACTGATCCTGGCAACAGGCCTAGCAACTTCTGGCACAGGCACTGGTTATGGAGGACATAGCTAGTCCTGAAATGTGGTGCCATGTGGTTGTTGTTGACCAATCCACCACACTTGCTATGAACTTTTTAAATGAGTTGTGTCTGAATCTCAATGAGAGGAACTGAACTGAACTTCAATGTGAGATTTGATGAACAATTTGTTTATTTGTGTAAAGTTAGGCTAATTTGGCCTGTACATGGATTCAGAAACTAAATTTGTTGGCTGCAACCATGCAATCGTGCATTGACATTGAATTGTTCTATGATATATTTGTACGCGAGTTTGGTACATGCTTTATTGTTCATCATCATTGCTATCTTGGCAATACATTTTGATTCTGCAGGAAACATGAACAGATCTTTTCCAGTTATTTCTTTTGCCTATAACAACCGTTTTCGCTCACAAAAGCAAGTGATCTCCAGGCAAACTTTTCTTGATAACATTATCGAAATTGGTGGTTCCTTTCTTCAAGAAATGGAAGTACCAATGTACTGAGAGCTTGGCATGTCTTTGCAGATCTGGGTGGTCGAAATCAACATAGTATAGACCGTAGCTTGATTCATAGCCGTCCAATAACTCAAAACACAGCCAAGAAGGACCATGTGAAATATCCTCGTGTTTGATCCATTCCTGTCGGGAAATAAAGAAAAGGACCAGAAAATACATCAGATACAAAACAAAGCTACAACCTAAAGAACCAGCATGTAAATAGGATTTTAACCCATCATAGGTTTTGGTAGGATCTAATATTTTCTTAGTTTTCTCGTATGGTTTGTGTGAATATACCTCACAGCATCAAGCACAGCACCAATGTATGCATGCAAATAATACACTCTAGAGGTGTCTTCCAATGACGACCTATGTGGTGTGGGCAGACCTGATAAAATGTCAAACCAAGTTTTAGCAAAATGAAGACAATGGCATGTAATCAAAAGAGAAATGATGCTGCAACAAGGTCGTCAAAACCGGACCAACCCGACCTGTTTGACAGGGATCTATGAACCAGTCTGGTTTGTGGATTTCAGAAAAACGAATAAATTGTTGTCAAGACACTAAACAATGAATCAGAGTATGAGAGAAGAACCATTTTCATAAATGTAAATAGGTGGGTTGCCATAAACTTGCTTGAAATATTCCAGCACTGTTTGCATAGCCCATGGGGTTATAGGGATCTGAGACAAATAAAGTCAAGTTCTTTATAAAATTTAGGGATAAAGGCAAATTTGGTACCCAGACTTTGGCGTCGTACCCAATCTAGTACTCAG
>JAYMTK010000762.1:0-19422 GCA_036897405.1 Pelargonium myrrhifolium
ATCACACTAACTAACTTCTCCTTAATTATTCTCAAAATAGGAAGAAGAACACTCATTATGGGACGAGGGAGGAGTTTTCGCCACTACAACATAGGAAACCAGAGCTGTAAAAAAGAAGGAACTCGAACAAGGAGCAGGGGAAAGGCCTTTCTATCCAGCGGAACGGGCGGCGAATCCGCCATACGAGTGAACGACGGAGACATTAGAAGTAGAACCCTAAAAAGTGATAACAAAAATGATGATAATTTCTCTTTCAATTAATAATTCTTATTTAGATTGAAACATATAGTTGACATGAAAAAATTAGATTAGTGAGTATAAAATCTTACGTGTTAAAGTGTCTAACCTTAACTTTTGTTAATTGTCATTGAAAAACTTATTGTTAACAAGAATTTTCTTCGTTTCATTTTATAAGTGTTTTTCACATAAATCGGTTGAATCGGTTGAACCACTTTGTATCACATTGGATCACTCTATCAATTGGTTGGGTTGGTTTTTCTCGAGTTAGCCAAGTTGATCGTTTCGGTCCCTCCTGAGTCAACCGGTTTGGACTCAACTCAAATCAATTTGACCAAACTCACCTTGGACGTGCACACACAAAATCCCATCCATTCGCCTCTCATCTCAAGAGACACCATGTGCCATGCGTGCCACCCAACTATGCTCCACAAAACACTTGTTCTCCTCTCGTTGGGAGTGGCCAGATCCAAATTAGGATAAATTGTGCAGTCCAATTGGAAAAAACTTAGTTCGAATTGTCCGACTCCATATAAGACCAAATTAATTTTACTTAATTTTGTTTGAACCATTTTACCCCTAGTTAAACTTTGTATAGTCCAAATGGCTTTTTTTTTTACCTTTATTTAACGTCCTTTTTTTCTACCTCGTAGAATCCCCTAACCTAATTTGGTCCCTCTTGACTCAATTTTGGCGCTTTCAAAACCTACTGACTATGCGAGGTTCTACACATATCTTCCAAATGGTGTTATATATGTGTGCCTACTTTAGAAATCATCTAATGGTGTCATGAGCCTGCGTACAAGCTCTCTAGTACTTCATTTGCCTATACATGAGACCTTGAACGCCTCATTAGCATGCGCATAAGCCCTCCAACATTTCATGCCCATAAGCCTAGACATGAAACCTTTAACGCTTCTAGCGCTTACCTATGGCCTCAACACTTCATGAGTTGGTGCATGAGACCTCCAATTTTCATGGGCTTAAATATGAGACCTTTAAGATCCAAGAGTCTCCTCATAGGACATACTCGCTTTATAAGTCTTTCGCGAGACCTTCACGTATAAAATTTCTCCCCCACTCCAAGCATAGTCATGAACATCATTCCACTTGGTTTTTCGAGTCATCTTGGCCTCTAAATTCATTTTAAGTGAGGTTTTCCAATTGGTAACCTCACATACCCTTGTACTACGCTATGTTGGTAAATAATGTGAAGGTCATGGAAATGGAACGCCCCAGAGAAACCTCCTAAACTTGAAATTTTGGCGAGCGGTTCTCGTTGCCACATCATCATTGTAGCACCATGACATCATTATGTAGTGAATAATATTATCATTGAGCTCATGACATCATTATAACATCTAAAAGCTCAATTTTCATTATTAACAACCAATCAAAAGGCGAGACATCACTCCTACATCTTGATTTTGTAATTATAAATACTTCATAAAACCATGAGGGATGAATTTTTTTTTTCTTCACTTTGAGATACATTTTTGATATTCTCGCATTTATAGTCTCTCAATTCTCTCTAGAATTCATATTGGTATAACTTTGTTTTCATGATGGTAGAGATGTTTACTCTCATGCCTGGGGTGAAATCTAGATATTACACCCTAAATTTTGCTTAATGGTGTCTTACCTTATGGTTTGCAAGCCCTATATTGGCGTCCAAATACTTGCGTGAAATCTCAACCCAAAAATATTCTTCTACATGCGAAAGTTTAACAACAAGACTCTTACAACAACCATACTCCTATGAAAGTGCTCTTTTAACCCCCAGATCAACGTGACACATCAACTAGTGATTATCTTAGGTTTTATCCTATGGTTTCAATCAAACGTCATGTTGTCGGGAGCAAATAAGTTCATCCAGAAATTAGTATTGATTTTTATTTGGAGAAAAAATTAATTTACTTTTATACCAGCAAACACATGATCAATGAACTCTTAGATAACACTCGAGTGTAATATAATTTTTGTATCCTCTAAAAAAATCTCATTGTTACTACTTACTCGCATCATTCACTCCATATTTACCAACAAACATATAGTTTCAACTGTCCATTCATTGTGTGGGTAACATTTCATTATTTTGATAACTAAATGTTGGTATGTAAAATGGCCTAAAGATGAGTAAACAAAAACCTGAAATATGACTAGATTGATTCTATTGTGGATGCTAGGATTCTACACTAGCAGAACCTTTATAAATTTTATCCCCAAAAATTAGATACAATATGGGATCAATATGAAATTTCAAAACCAAAAATATAGCTCAAAAGTTGATAGAACCCACATGTACACTGAGACTGAAATTTGTAGATAACAAACTAGAAGAATATAGCTTCTTCATTCAACCAAACCCAAAACCTTCGCTAGCTTCATGGATAGCTAGCAGCAACCGTTCTCGAAGCTGTTCCTTGGAGGTATACTCCGGAAGGTCTAGTTGATTGAAGCTGGTAACAAAAACCAAACAAATGAATAATAATAATTCATTGTACAATAAAATCAGTTCTACTATAAAACAGAACACTAACCAGGTATGAGCTGAGGGCAGCCGCTCAGGAGCACCATATGCCTTGTGAATCTGAAACCTCTGGGGTCCAGAAATACCTTGCAAAGCCTTGAATCCCTCCAACGGAACCTGCAAAATCCAGAAAAGACGGGAAAAAACATCATATTACGAAAAGAAGAAACTTCCAAACTCAGTGGTCTTGGAAAAGTAGATGCAAACATATATACCAATTGATTAGGTTCAAATACACTAGGAATGGAAAACAATGTCCAGCACCAAGGAATTTTCTTCAACACAAAGAGGGGATAGAATGTGTTGTCAACTACGAATTTTAGACATGAATGCAAATACACAAATACAAGGAGATGTCTGAGCTTATAACTTCTGATCGATACCCAGAAATTAAAAAGCTTTGATAGTTTCACCAAATTACCTTTGATGTTCCAGTAACAAACTGCAGAAGCCTAGCCATGTCTTCCTTGTTGAAACTTTTAACAACCTCCCAGAACCATTGAACAACACTTGATGCGGCTGTGTAGCCAGTGTACTCTGTGTTGGCCTTCAGATCATCCACTACAGACACAAAAACACCATTAGGATGCCTAAATGAGCCAACTTACTACAAATATAAATTCAGAGAACATTCAACTCACAATCAATTTCTGGAAGCCCACTGATTAGTAGCTCAAGCTCCTTGTCATTAAAAATAGAAATAAGCTCCCGCGGTACCAATTCATTGAAACCTTCTAAGAAAGAATTGATTTGAGGGCGAATAGCATTAGTCAAGATATGATCCGCAACAAGGTCCACATACTCGTGCTTAGTTTCTTCTGTAACCCTTATATTTCTTCCACCAGGTTTTAACTCATAATCAGTAACCTGTTCAGACCACAAAAAATAAGAACAGTGTTAGACAGGTCAGATTAAACTTCAAAGGACATCAACCCATTCCACAATAAGATATTTTATTGTCACATGCACACAAGGGTAATGGTTATCAATATTTAGGCGGAACTACTGCAATACAGTGCAGAGTTACCATGTCATACCTCAGTTTTCTCATAAAGGATGTGCTTTTCCTCATCTGGATCCATGCTAAATGTCAAGTCAGGAATGTCACTCACATCATTCTGTTAGCCACAGAAAGATGAGGTATTAATCACTAGCAAAACTATCGGCATAGTGAAATGTTGAAAACACAACATACACAAGCACAAGGGAAAGCACGCTATATATTTTAACAGATCTGCATACCTCCAACATCCACTTCAAATTCTTGTAGTAGTCCGGGTCAACAGCCTCTATGTCATGGTAAGTCACCTTTACACCAAGAATGTGTTTGTAGAAGGAACGAGTGAAGTACACGTCCAAAAGTTGGCCATCAAAGAGTGCCTTCGCAACCTGCATAAATGTTCAAAGCGCGTAAATGATAAAGAACAACAACAACAACAACAATAATAATAATACAATGCATCTTGCAGACTTACCACACGCCCCACAAATTTGAAGTACGAGAGATGTTCAGTCTGGTAAACTGAATTGGGGTTTGGCTGGAAAGTTGCATTGTTTCCTACAGTGGTGAAAAGCAATGCTCCTTTGTCAAATATAACCCTTGAGAGTAACTGATACCACTCTCTTGTCAGACCCCCAGCATCAATACCCTCTTCACCTTGAAACTGCACATTCAGCCGTCCCTTCAGATCCTGACTTGGACGCATTCGCAACTGATTGTAGGAGTCTTCCAAGACATAAGCCCGGCGAACACTTATTCGCAGTGGACCAGAGAGGTGTTGCTCATGCTGTTGCCTGATTCTTGAGCGAAAATATGCTCTCTTGTTGTCGAAATCAATCAGCCTTGGTGCCTTCAGCAACATGGAAAGGGACTTCTCTAACAAGCCGGGATTCTGTCTAATAAAAGCATTCAAAAGCCGGCGATGCTTCTCGGCAAACCTTGCAAATGTGACAGCCCCATCAAGCTTCTTTTGAGATTCCCCAGTGGATTTTGTGGCCATTTGAGATGAACATCCAGCAGATTCTTTGACTTCCCTTGCAGTTATATCTGCCTGATCCTGTGCCACAGTCAAATGATTTGCTTGTAGCTTCTCACACAAGACAAAGAAAGCCTCAATGAAAGGCAGCAATCTCTGGGTTCCAGGAGGAAGTGGGGGAGATGAAGCAGAAGCACCCTGTAAATGCTCTCCATTATTTACGTTTGACATAGGTGGACTGAAAGAGCTTTGATCCAGCTGTGTCTCAGTTGTGCTTATACATTCACTCAGTTCCTGCCACAGAGACTCAAGTGCAACATTTAACTTCCACATAATAGCTTGCTCCTCCTGTTCCCCATCACTCTCAGGAGCGGCATTCTCATTAAAACTGGTAGAAGTAAATGAGCTGAGAGTATTTAGTACACGAAGAATTGCAGACCCAGCCATGGAACCAGCACTTAAACCTAGCATGTTTGTATTCCTCAGAGTAACAAGTTCATTGACAGCTGAACCGCTTAGGCCATGAGCTAATTCTGAAAGCTCTGAAGCAAAGAATTTCCGATAGGTTGTTGCAACTGTTGCCAACTTTTTCAGCACCTCACCAGCAAGCATATAAATTTTGTCTGAAAGCCTGAAAAAATTGATCATATTAGTTAATCAGTATCCCAGAGCTGCACGGGTAAAAAATAATAACCATAAAAGCATATATAGGAAACTAATTTTGCATACCCCTCGCGGCCAAGGAGGCTACACAGATTGCGCAAATCAGATTGTGGCAGTTGCAAGAAGATATCATGTGTGTTGAAGTCCTTCTTTCCATCAGTACCAATTAATTCAGCACTGGAACTTTTATCCTCCTTACTAGACATTGTTTCAGACAAAGAAGGATCTTTTTCAACATTGCCGGAATCTTCTTTGACAGGCAAATCAGCAGTGGCTTGCTCAGATTGACGTTGACACTCCAACTTAGATGCCGCAGTATAAACAACTACTTGAATCAAACCCATAACCTATCATAAAATTTGAAGAAAAATATAATTAAAAGCACTTATTCAACCATATATGCATGTAACGTATTAGTAATGCAACCGTCTACAACACACATTGCTAGGCAAAGTGCTGTAAGCATGCTTGCAGAATTTGAACTAAATATCTATGAATCGCATCATCACGGATCATTCGTACCTGTTCAAGATGAGTGGTGCTACGTAAAAAGAGTGGTCGACTCAACAACTTCAGGAACAGTATCAGAGGTATATCCCCATCTTCTAAGTTTCCCAAAGATTTTGCTGAAGGTGCCCCTTCCACAATTTTCTCCTTGCCTTTGTCCTTGGTTTCACAATGTTTAGGATTCGAAGTCTCAGGCAAAACTGATGTGTCCAAGTAAAATAACATATTTGCAACAGCAGAATGATTTGTAGCCAAATACGTTAATATCTCAAGATCTCGGCGCAAAACAAGAGGTGGAAGACCTGTCAAATGGACAAATCAAAGGGTTAAACTGACTAGTAAAACATTGAAGCACACATGCAGAAGATGTGATTATATCAGATGGAAGCAGTACCATCCAATAACTGGGATCGACCATAAACAACACTTGACTGACAACCATAAAGCCTCTGGGAATTGTATGATGCCAGCTCACTGATGGATCCTTCGGCCTCAGGCTTGATCATATCAACCAGAAGACGAACTAGAATCACCCTTGTAAAACTGTGTGCACATAGGTTTAACAATAATCTCTGCAGAATGCCTTTCCCAAGAGGCTGATGCGGTAGGGGAAAAAAAAGTAATTATTAGATAAGTATATATATGAATTAAAATTTATAAAACAAAAATGAAATAAATAATGGCCCAAGTGTATTATGATTCCACCAAGTCAAGATGATCACCCTCGGGATTTAAACTGTGAAACTCTTAATAATTCAGCAATCAATTTTGAAGTTTAGATTTAACAACACAGTAGGTAAGCTAATAAAGAGAACACAAACTTCTACAAGGCAGGTTAGGTTACCCATATACCCACGACATTAATGATACCATTTACCTGTGCTAAGCGTAGCAGCCGGATAAGAGCTTTCAATGCATTGTCATCAAGAAGCGGTTCACCTTCAATTTCCTTCACCTTTAAGCTATCTGCAATAGCAGATGCTGCTCTTCTACCAATTGTAACTCCAACACCTCTGTCCATTACAGTCTGCCTGTCAAACCCCAAACCATTCCTTCGATTATTCAGCCTGTGGCCACTTCCAAAAAGACTACGTGCCTGGTAATGACTCATTGCACGGTCCCTCAGCATCTGAGCTTCAGCCAGTAATGGTGAAGGTAGTGCTGACAAAACTGCTTCTGAAGATGTTAACAGTACCTACAATAAAAGCAAAAGAAATGCTATTAATTCAAAACAGTAAATATTAAAAAGACAGCAACAAGAACTGATACTTCAAGATCAAACCTCTTCGCGTAAATCAGCAGGAAAAGTAGCAATGATTGAAGCATTATCCATGTCAACTGGTTGTCCTTCAGCCTGCTGTGCAACCCTCTGTGCCCTTTGTTGGGCCAATACCTCTGCTTGTATATCTGGAGGCAAGGCAGCTAAAAATTCAGGATCAATATCTTCTGCTGAAGGTGGAGCGTAAGTTGGAGGTTGAACAGACTGAGCTTGCTGGGAAGCTAAGACTTCTGCACGTAAATCTTCAGGCAGTGCTTCCAAGAAGGTTGGATCAATGGCATTTGCACTAGGAGCTTCAGCAGTCAAACTCGTTTGGTCTTGGTTAGCATCTTCAACTACTTGCACATTTTGCAATGGTAATGGTTGGTCCTCAGAATGAGGCACGGATTGCTCAGCTTGATTTCCTTCAACATCAGTGCCGTTCATATCAACATCAATATTAGCATGAACAGAAGGTACATGACCTGCATCAGATATCTCCAAACTAGAACCAAAACTGGTTGGCTGATCAACTGTTCGTGAAGATCCATCAGACCCCGTAGCTTGAAGTGGCACATCAGGTAGATTTGGAGGCACCTCCGGAACACCCTCACATTGCAAATCACCAGGAAGTTCTGTACATGAATTAACACCAGTTACAGCCTCTGCTAGCTCACCAGGAGTCTCATTACCATCCCCAATATCCATGCTGTCATCATGCCCATTTGGTGTACTGTTTAGAGAAAGCGGTTGAATTGTCATATTCTCATGAGCCTGCAGACTATCACCTGGATTTCCATCAACAGGCTCTGGATTGATATGTTCATGGCAGGGAACAGTTTCTACAGTTTGGTTAGGTTGATGCTGCATAGATTCACTTCCATCTTGATGCTGACCTTCATTTAGTTGACTGCTGGTATTACCACCTTCCTGGAGTACTGGAATGTTATTGGACGGAGTAACTTCGGCTTGCTGTCTCTCCTGCGCTCCTAAATTCTGGGAGAGTCTTTCAGCAGGATTATCAGTAGATCCAGTACTGCGCAATTGAGATAAAAACTGTTCTTCCACTGCCTGTGCAATAGAAGCAGCTTGGGCGCCTGCTTGTGGCTGACCATCATCTGTCCACCGACCATCTCCTGGCCCTCTCCGTCCAGCTAAACGAAGTGAGTCCATACCTACAGAATAATCAGTCAAAGGTGGAGGTGCAGCACCTCCTAGTCGGTCACCAAATAGACTATTATGTACATGGTCATATGGAAGAACTGGAGCATCAAACATGTAGAAATGATTAACATCAAAACCTCCAGATGACAGTGCTTCTAAATCCCTGGATGAATTTCCACCTGCTGACCACATAGAAACCAAATCTCCTGACTGGGATGGTCTTGAGAGGAGAGGATGCTGAAAACCATTTACTTCAGTGACAGGGCGCTCAAAGGAAGATCTACCCGCCTGACGACGACGTTCGAAACCCAAAGGCCTACGGAGACCAAAAAGATCATCCACGTTCACCCCTTCAAAAGGTTCAGCTGCAACATCAATAAGGCCACTCGCAGTTCCAGGTTGCCCAAGCACCTGCAAATGATCCAACCCATCAAGAGCTCTCCACCTTACCTCTATGACACGATTCTCATGAAAATCATCATCCTCTTCATCTATCATGTCATCATTGTAATCTCCAAGGCCAGTATCATCATGATCTTCAACATCGGTATCTGCTAAAGACATCATGCCAGCACCATCTTCTGCTATATCCTCATCCTCATCCTCTCCGTCTTCATCATCTTCATCATCCTCACCATCATCCCCCATGTCGTCATCTTCATCACCCATATCATCATCTGCCCTATTCTCCACACGGAATGTCATCTCGATTTGATCAGTATTGTGTAAAACACCACCCTCTTCCAACTCTTCACGCATGAAATCCACCCCAAGCTCCATAGGACGGTTGGCAACCAAGGTCTCTTCCACTTCTATCCTCATATCCTGCTCAGTAGGATTCGCATCATGATCACCTTCACTTTGAGATGATCCAGGTTGCCGCTGCTCAGTTTCTGTTGCATCTAAAACTTCCTGCTGATTGCTCCTATTCTGATTATGCTCTACAATTTCAGCAGTTGATGGTGCATTTACTGGATCATCAGATCTTTCATTTAACCCCATGGATTTTTTCTTGTTCAGTGGATCAGATTTAAAGACTTGCTCACTGGCATTAGCAGCCCTCGTTAGGCTTTCTAAAGCCTTCAAAATAAGATTGACAACTTTTGGAGCATCGGGATGGTCCAGATCAATCACTTGAAGAATGCTTGTTAGACACTGAACCATTCCTCCATCTATCATGCTTTTTGCTATGTCCGGTGAGCACCCAGAACTGGGTAAGTTGCTGGAGGATGAATTTTTTGACAAAATGGAATAAACCAAGTCAGCATATGCAAGAACCTTCTTGTCTGGCAATAAGTTGCTGTTGGCAGAATTGCTCTCCAAGTTTGAAAACGAAGATAAGGCTTTCACAAGTTCATTAATTACTCGTCTACGCCCTTCACCAGAACGACCACACAGAACTACAAGAAACCATGCAGCTTTTTCAGACAACTTATCTCTCCATTCATCAGGTCCAGCAGATTTATCGATAGATAATGGAAGTAGCCGATGTAGAACATGATGAAGTATGCCACCTTGTCCAGGATGGTCTGCTGGATTACTTCCCCTGACTTGACACATTTCTAGATCCCGTTTCAGTATGACCCCAACTGCATGTATATACATCAGAAGAATATCACTCAACAACTTGAGGACAAAAGTCACCTTAGCAAGTCCTGCAGATCTTTCAGATTCAGACTCCACTTCCACTGTCTCATCAACTTTTGATTTACCCTTTACCTTGGTAGTAGGTTCATCTACATCCATAGAAGTGAAGTTACTAGCACAATCTTCCTGGCTTTTTAGTGAAGGGTATTTAAGAACTATTTCAAGAAGCTGATCAATGACTTGCGTTAGATTGGCCGGAACTTTTTTGTGGCCTTTAGAACACTTGCCAGAGCCATCATGTAGCTTATTCTCAGAAATTTTGACACCATCATTAGAAGGCATGCCCAGTTCAACACCTGCAGATTTTGATTTCTCCTTCTCCTTATCTTTTTCTTTTGACAACACAACAAATGTCCTCCCTCCAGATGACTCCAACTGACAAACTGCCCCAGCAGCTTTCATGAATACCTCAGGATCTCTAGAAATAACAGGTGCCATTGATGTCAAAAAAGCCCGTGGGGAAATACGGCCTGCATGTCGGTTTCCAGTCAAGATTTGCCTAATTTCCAACTCCATAGCTGTTTGCAGCGTCTGAGGATCTTCAAGGAGATGTCGAACTATTGCAGAAGCAACAGTGTCATAACCAGGGAAAAAACAATTTCTTGGAAGACTAAAAAGAGAAGCAAGGCCTCCATTTTCGAGAAATCGCAAAGCTAGAGTATGTGTTTTTGTCAAGCGGGCACATAACTGTAGAACAGCCTGCATGATCACAGCTGGTACATGCTGTTTGATCAGATCACAAGCAACCAACAAAACTTTATGACTCTCTTCTACTGACAGATAACCAGTAGATTTCCCCATTATTTTCTCAAAAACTGAACCAGATTCCTTATCATTGACATCCGAAGTTGCATTTTTATCTGTAACTAATGCTGCATCGGGCAAAGAAGCAGGTTCTCCAGTTGAATCAGGCAAAGATGCCGCTGGAGTTCCTTCTGTACTATCAGAATAGATTTTAGGCTTAGACTGCAGCATGTTGTCCAAGATCAGCAGCAATGCACTTATGCATTTCGGTACCAAGATATCATTCCCTAATTCATATCTAGCCTTGAAGTTCATCAGAACATCTATTGCAACCGGTACAATACCACTCTGTGCTGCTATTTCCCGTGTGCTTACATCTTCAAAAAGGAGCAATGCTATAATATGTGATATCATGCACAATGCAGTGGTATCCTTGGAAAAATCTATTGGACAAAGCTTTAGTTGCTGAATAAGATAAGATGCCACTCTAGGGCGGTCTTCCCCTTTGTTCCTATGGCAAAGGGTAACAAGCAAATCCGTTAGTGGGAAGGCCATTGTCTCACTACTATGAAACAATTTCACTGTGGCAGTAAGAATTTCATCGATCGGGGGAGCCTTCGTCTGCACCTCTTCTGTTACAACATCCATAGACTTGTCAACACTATCAGTTTTAGAGGTCTCCGATGAACTTCCTAATGACAAAGCCAGAGCCCGAGCCAATTCATCATCCTCCTGCACAGGATCCTCAGCGTGACTAAAAAGCCACTCCATGGCCATCTCAACGCTATTTGTTTCGACCCGTCGCAGCGCTTCCTCTGCTCTTGCCCTGGTAAAACCCATCTCAACAATGGTGGCAATAGTAGCTTCATCAGGTGGAGGGGCGACAATCCTTTGGTTAGTATTTCCAACGACACCACTGCGATTTCGCTTCACATCTCCAACACCTGAATATATGTGTGTAACAAGTGAAACAATAGATGCAATGAAACCCGAACTGCAATTGGGAAACATGGGATGATTCCAGACAGGAAGGATCACATCCAGAACCAGCGACTGTAGCATACGAACAAAGACCTCTGGGTCCCTCGGAACAGGAAAGAGACCAATTGATAGACCAACTGCAACAGGCTGAACCAGCAGCTGAGCCTGGGATGCAGATGTTGGAGATAAAAGTAATGCAGAATTAACAAAATATTCCAGCACACGGCAATAGCTTTGTAACGTATCAAGCAGCCATGTATTGTGAGACAGTTTACTTCCTTCACCAGCCTTCTCATGATCAACAACTGATGTTGGAACAGAATACGGTAGTGTCCATAATAACTGACTTGTAGCTTCAAAGGTGGTGAGTAGCTCCTTGAATGTTCCATGGACATAAAAATTGTTAATCATCACTGTATAACAAGTACGTCGCCTGCTGTCAAATGTGAGTGTCGCCATGTCTTCAACAACCCTCCCAAGATACCGACACTTCACTGAGAGTGACAAATTAAGACCGGAAGAAGTGGAATGACCTGAGAAACTAAGAGCCTCCAGAAATATTTTAGCAAGGGCAGTTCCAAGGGTCTTTGAAGCAGAACTTAATGAGCCAGAGTCAGATCTGCGGCGGTTTGGAGCAGTGAAACTCTTGACAAGAGCTGTAAAGAAGGCACGCAATGTGGAAGCTAGCTTGTTCAGAATCTCCAGAACAAGGACATCAGGACTTTTCTTTTTCAAATCCTGGGAAGATGTCTCCTGTGCACTGGATGGAACTTCAGAATCAATGTTAAAAGCTTCCAAGTGCCGACCTGTTCTTCCACCCCTTATGCGTGCTAATCCATGTCGACTACGACGATGTAAACCTTCACCAGAACGGATCACTGAAAGAAACTCTCGCTCTCCAGCCCATATGGATTGAGAACCATTCCTAACAGAAACTGGGTTCATGTATCTCACAACTGGGATAGTAGAATCATCATCACTTTCCCTCCCAACAGCATTAGATGGAGCTGCCTCTCCACTCTCAGGCTCCTGATCAACAGTTTTCTTCTCGTCCACCTTGGAATCATTACACAAAGAAATCTGCCATATGATCTCCTTGTACACCCTCCCAAGATCTTTCAAAACATCAGCATCTGATGTGCCCAATTCTGAGACCACCGAGGCGGTTCCCTTCAACAAAAAAATTGATAGGGATAAAATACCTTCAAGACTAGAAAGATATCTTAAAATCTTTGTTTGCTTTGCCGATTCAACAACTGCCAGCTCTGTCTCTGCAACTGATATGAACAACTCATTTGCTAACTTCAGATGCTCTCTTAAAAATGTACATACTGCCCGAGCAAGTGCAGCAGAATGCTGTGGTGAGAAGTTTTTGAAGGCAATAGAAATACTCTGACCAACAGAGGCTGAAAGAGGCATTAAAGGCAAAGTGAATAACTGGAGCACAGCTTCAATGCCCTTCTTCTCAACAAAGATACGACATGTGTCAGCATTCTGAAGAACTGTTTCAAGAAGACGAACAGCATTGCTTACACAATCTGGAAGAAAACTCTCAATGTTCACTGCTGAAGTATCAGAGGATGCTTCACTGGTAGGCTCCGAACTCTCAACCTTTGATGATTCTCTATCATCTGATGGAACCATGTTTCCATCTTCAACATCAGTTTCCATAGGAACAGTAGTAGAACATGGGGAGTCAGTGGATGAGCATGAAGCTTCAACCCCAGATCCAAACTTTGAAATGGCAATCAAGATCTCAATCAGCATATCCACTCCAGACCCACGCAATGAAGATGCATGGCGCATGAGCTCATCTAATCCACTAGACAAAGTTCCAGGAGTATCACCAGTTAGAGCGCGTAAATATGTTCTAGAAGTAAATATTTTCACAAAGCACCTCAGAGCATTGCGATCCCTCACAGCCTGAAGACCATTGTTATTTAAACACAATGCATCTAAACACTGAGGTATGCATGTTATGGCTTCAGCAGAGCAAAGAACATCATCCATTATAGCATCCAGGAAGGCAGATGGAAGACCAGCCGCATCCAGGACTGGGAAGCAGGTAGGATCCTTATGAATTAGATCACTCATAACAGTAGCAGCAAGCGAGAAAACCCCACCACCAAAATCTTTTGCTCGTCTAAATATTATGCACAGGCAATGTGGCAACAAACTCTCCTCAGAACCATAAATGCGAGTCGTGTTTCCAGGGGCATAAGTTCCAAGGGAGATGGCACGTAATAAGGCTTTCATCAGCAGGCGCCGGTGATAAGAAACTAATGCTTCAGAATATAGAGGCTGAATGTTATCCAGCACATTGGAAGTGCCTGCAACATCTTGCATACTCCTTCCACTAAAATCAGAATCTTCACCTTGTTGCTTCGAACCAGTTTGTACACAGGACACCTCCACCTTCAACCGGGTGATGGTATCATCCAACCCTCCCAAGTCTCTAAACAATGCAGCAGCTGGATTACTGTAATCCATAAAAGCTTCCAGAATATGTACAGCTGTGCTGACCAAATGCAAATGCTGTGGATCTGTATCCTTAAGGAGTGGTAAAAGAGTAGGGATAAATCCTGCTTCACGCATTGCCGAACAACCTGAAGATGATGAGACCAAAACAGTGACAAGAGACAACAAAGCCTCAGCAAATACAACAGACCACGTTGAGGTATTGCTGATAACAGAATCAATGGCCTTCTGCATCAGGCTGGATAAGATGCCACGATGTCCACCAGACGTGACAGCAGTTAACACGGTAGGTTGGCGGGAACGATCTTGACAAAGAGCAACCAGTGAAAGTAGACACAAAATTCGAATTTTCTCTGGAACTGCATCTTCATAGCTCAATAACGTCACTAATTCATTAACAAACTCAGGTTCAGTGTTAAAGAAAGAAACTAGGTCATCAGCATCACTGCATGCTTGGACAAGAACAATGAATGCATACAAGCGAATGCATGTATACTGCT
Organism: Pelargonium myrrhifolium; assembly: GCA_036897405.1. Lineage (NCBI taxonomy): Eukaryota > Viridiplantae > Streptophyta > Magnoliopsida > Geraniales > Geraniaceae > Pelargonium > Pelargonium myrrhifolium. Next base: position 14,686 of record JAYMTK010000762.1, read on the forward strand.
GTCGAGCAGTTAAAGAACCAAAAGCCCTAGCAAACCGCAACCTTGTCAGTAGAGAAAACCTTAAACTGGTAGGAACTTTGTACTCTGCAACTAATTTATTCAGAAGTTCTAAATCAGGCTCCTGAGAAGTGTGGATATCAGGTATATGAATGATTTTTAAACCTCGGGTAGACTGCTCCTTAGTAGGATGTTCATTTGAAGAATCATTCAAAGCATAGAACTCAAAATGGAGAGTGCAACCCAACCCATAAGTAATAGGATCACATCCATTCTCCAAAGCACATGCAATCAGTCCAAGACCCTCTTCCTTCCCACCCCAACCTTGTGCCAGAGAAAATAACTTTGAATTCAGAGAAGCATCTCTAATGGAGTACTTTCCAATAGTCTTCTTCAGAAAAGCAGCTAAGGTCTGCAAACAAGCCTCAACCACATCTGCATCAGTGGAAGCAAGCAGGCATGACAGATGCTGCTGCAATGAGGTAGGAACAAAAACCATTAAAATCTAGGAGAGAAATAAAATAGGAGGAAACAGGAACAAATCTACACAGAGGATCAAATTACTAATTGATCAACCAAGATTGATACTAGCAAAGAAATGAAAATGCAGAAAATAGACGGAGGAGAAAGCATACCTCATAAGAACTATAAAAGTGCTTATTTGTGCAATTCTCCAAAATTATTCTTATAACCCGGAGAATTTGAAGAACAGCTTCTTTTGGAAAAGGAGGATCAGATTCTAAAAAGTTGTCCTCAACTTGTAAATCCTTCCTCGATTTTATGTGCTTCTCAAAAAATGAATCAAAATGGTTAAAAAGATCAACCCAATGATGGAAATCTCCCTGCATCAACACAAAACTATGATTAATCTGACTGCATAACAAGAATCCTGAAGTTGTAAAGGTATAAGTAACTCTTGCACCTTATCGAACTCCCAAACAAAACTTCTTAGGGGTCCTTCAATATTCTCGAGTGGAAGAGCAGTAACACTACTGATGAAGGATCTAATTTTTGGAGGCTGACAAAAATCAGACAACAAAATAGGTAAATAAAAAAGTCAATATATTTGGAAAGAATATGATTATCAATATTATATTAACAACTCAACTACATACGGGTACAGAAGAAGTGCCTTCACAGTGTCCTGTGATATGCGGAACTATTGTTACAAGAGCTCCTATAAATTCTTTGACGATCGGACAATTAATGTGTCATCACTCATCACTTACCTTTCTCATAGAACCCTTCTAGACAAAAATGAAGGCTCACCCTCTCATGAGACCAGATGTTATTCATCTATACTAATAATTATAAATGTGAGTGAGAGTGTCTAAGCACACAATAGAGTTGGTAAAGGGGCCAATCAGCCTTATGAAACTAAATTATAGATGCTATATCGTGCAGTGAATTAGGAGATGTATACAAGCGTGCAGTGATCCACATATGTAAACAATTAACTAAAAATAGAGAATATATACATATATAAATATATATTGTGTGTGTGTGAGAGAGAAAGAGAGAGAGAGCAAATGCACAAGGCATGGTTGCAAAGCCTCATTTTTTTAAAGAGAAAGCAGTATACGCCCTACAAGACATCATATTTCTGGAATTTTTGCAATGATAGAAGGTAGTAATGCTTAAAATCATATTTATACAATTTGGTTATTAAGTCATTAGATCAGGTAAAGTTGATCCTAAAACTTAGGTATGGCAAAGCTGATAATTATTCATTTCCTCTCTTCTCACATCTCCTCTAATTGCTCATGAATCAGAAATATTGTAGACAAAGAACAATTAAAAACATCCTATCCGACAGGTCAAGGAAAAACTAATAACTCTCCTACTCGGCATTGGATGCCTCCGTTAATTAGGGGAAACACGGATGTCTAATCACGTTCAAACTTCAAAACCAATTTCATTCAAAGAAATAGAAAGAACAGTCAGCCATAAATCCAATTATTGTAAATATTAAAGATGTTGAGGGTTGCTAATAAAATGGAGAACAAAGACAAATATAAGTTTGATTCTTTTTTATGAACAACTGTTTGTGTGTGAAAAAACAGAAATGCCAAGCAGGTCAGCAACTAGAGATATCCATTTCCATGGACCCGAAAGAGTAGATACAGGATATATATGAATATTTAAACTATTGTTATGTTCTATGTCAGTAACTGTCTAATCATAAGTAGAAAAATGATCCTTTGGCATACCAATGATCTCCAAGAACACTACAGAATCATCTTTCAAATCTTCTAAATATTCTTAACAAAAAGTAGGCATTCAATAATTAATTACTAACAGCTAATTACATAAATTACACGAGCAAAAGCAAACCACCAATTCTACTAAGAACGTATCCATTAACCATGAACACAAAAGGATAAGCATATAGGCAACCCCACAAGAATACTATAAACATGATCAAAGAAATATATACACTCGCACACAAAAGAGAATACACCAACCACTTCTGAAGCCCTCCTCTTTCTCAACTTCATGTTGGAGTTGGAATTGAGAGCATTGCACGAATCCAAAACGCCTTTGGTGAAAAGGCCGATCAATCCTCAGGAATCGAATGAGAATTGATCGATAAGCAGCGAGAGCGGAAGTGGAGAGGGAAAGATTCGCAGGAATTGAGTAAAGTAGGGTTTAGAAAAACGCAATTCACAATGATCGGATCTCCGGAAATGGAGAAAGAATCCGTTAGAAACCAGACACCGAAATGGTGGATGAATTTGGAGGGTTGGGAATCGAAAATTAGGGTTTTTGATGGGATCGTAGAGTGAGGGAAGGAGAGAGAAAGAGAAAATAGGAGAAAAATTGGAACTCAGGAGAAGCTAAAGACAGTGTCTTTGTATATATACTCTATAGAGAGAGTCTCAGGAAAAGAATTGGAGGACGGAAGAAATAAGAGATATATTAGGATATATACTATGGAACTTATATTCATAAATATTTATTTTAATTCCAAAAATAATCTTTCATTCATACAAATTATTATTATTTATTTTTTTTTGCAAAAAAGTCATTACTTAGCGGTGAAGTAGTGTAGATATGTTGATAAGTTGGGATTGTCAAAAAAACTAGAAATAGTGTTCATATATAGAGAATGAGAATAAAGAATTACAACATTATACTAAACTAAATGGGTAAAATGTATATCAGTTGACTGATATAAAGTTACATAAGTTGTAACTTAACAAAGCCAATAAAGTGATGACACCTCATTTAAAATCACTTATACTCACCCAAATGAATTTGTGGGAGCGGAGCGATTCGTCCGGATCCATGATTTTAAATGAGGTGTTATCACCTTATTAGTGCAACTGATATAAAGTTATATCAATCAACTGATATACATTAAACCCTTACTAAATTTACTCTTCTTTTTTTTTGTTGAATTCATTGGATGCGTTCTTTTATAAGAGGTCACAAAACACTTACGTACATGTTGTCGTCGGAATTGGGTAGATGTAGTCGTCTTGTATATGGACTTTCACACTTGAAACATTTTAGACTTGATTTTATGTGAGTATATGAGATTCGTTACCTAGGGTTTACATAACTCAAGTTAGCGCATCGTTAATCAAAACCTAGGGTTTTCCATGATGACATGTCGACGATGTCAGCATGGTGGGGTGATGATGATGTCGCTACTGCATAGTCTTAAAGGTACAATAGTCTTGGAAGTTACCGGAAGATCAAATCTGAGAGGTTTGCCCAAGAGTACTATGCCAATAATGGTCATGTGTACTTACGTACAAGGCATAGTACGAGCGTTTATAACGATACAAATTATCTGCTAAAGAATGTTGGGAAACCAAAATAGCTAGATATCTTGGTGACCCGAGATATTGGCTTGCACCAAAGTGGAGTAGCGTTATGAAGGTCTGGTGGGCACGCTCATGGGGCGCGAAGGTTCCATATAGAGTTGTAGGCATGTTTATAGAGGCGAGTAGGTTCCATGTAGAGGTTTCATGAATTGTGGGCAAACTCATGGGGGGCAAGGGTGCCAAGTAAGAGTTCATGATTTGTAGGTGGCTCAAAAAGGGGGTACACCTCATTTTTAAGTGGTCATGGCCTAGGAGAGAATTACTATATTACATTTTGAAAGGATCATATGGTAATTGGATATGCAACGATGGCCATGTTATATGGACGGAGCCCCGAAGAGGTGGAATTAAGGTTGGGCATGTTTGGATCTGGATCGATTCAAATGAATTTGGTTCTGTCTAGACCTAATTTTATTTTTTTATTTAAAAAATGTTCTTCAAAATATATTATATTGGATCATCCACTCATTTGGTCACTGTACTATCAAAAGTTGACCAATTTGGTCATTGAACTTTAAAATGGACCATTTTGGTCACTATAGTATCCAAAAGTGAACCAAAATGGTCATCGCCATCCAATTCCATCAACTTCTCCGTTAAATGTTGTTAATCTAGATTTTTTTAATAAAAATAAATTAAAATGCCACGTGTCATGTTCTTATTGGTTAAGATATAAAAAATAAATAAAAATTCATATTAATTTAAGATTAGAATTATTTTAATATTAAAATTTCAACCAATCATAACATGACACGTGGCATTTTGGTTCCATCAGCATGACTTAATGGAGGATTTGACGGAATTAGACGGCGATGACCATCTTGGTTCACTTTTGAATACTATAGTGACCAAAGTTGTTCATTTTAAAGTTCAGTGACCAAATTGGTCAACTTTTGATAGTACAATG